>CM060961.1:88756134-88801134 GCA_030765045.1 Tenodera sinensis | reverse complement strand
GGCTGTTGCTTTTACCATTAATATTGATGTTGATTCGCCAGAACTACTATATCAATACCCCTGAGTAGGAATGCAAATGCGCTTAGTGTTTAATATAAATAAATAATTTTAAAAGTGCTTGAGCTGTGGTTTAAACAACTTATTCAATAAAACTCAAAGGACTTATTACAGTGCAAACAAAACATGAAATTACTTTGGCAAAGTACACATGTAACCTGCAAAATCAACGAATGAAAACAGCACAAGAGAACGTAAATTTGGGAAAATAATGCGTAAACGAAGATGCAAAGAAAATAGTAGATAGAACAAAAGAGAAATTATTAATACCAAGAAGAAAAGGGGGAAAAGTGAAGCGAGGGGAACGCAAACGTGCGAGTGAAAAGGAAACGTTCCCATAAAACAGCTTTTCGTCTATAAGCAGCGTGAGCTTGAAAATGGATGACGCCGATATTTTTAAAAGCTGCGTTTCCACAGGTAAACAGAGAACAAACAGAATCGTGTTCGTGGCGTGAAATTAATAGTATAACAATACTATTTTATTAAGGTTCTCATTACTCATATTTATTCTGTTGCTGCACGTCAAAGTTGCAGGGCGCAGTCGGAATTACAGACGTTTATGTTTTTTTCCTTGTCGAAGAGGGGGAGGTGTTTAAACCCAAACACGAGCCCGTGTTGCTAAAAAGAGCGAGCACTAGGAGGGGGAAAAGAGAGGGAAACATATTAAACCTCAGAATTTACAACGGGGCCTGTCCTTGGGTGCGTAATAAAAATCGTCACTTTTCTGGACGTGTAGGATCGCTTCTGGAAAATAAATAACAAGCTGGAGCTTCACTTGTTAATCTGCAACTCCCTCTCTAAGAGACAAAGCCTCATCGATTTTGATTCATAATAACTTCACATTCCATTTTTTGTTTGTTTTTTACTGAAGGCTCTCCCGTTGTTGAAACGATGTCTGAGCGTAGTTATGTATTACTAACACAGGAGCAGAAGGATTAGTAGTCAAGCATTATTCAGAATTATATTTGCCTAATGTCCGCATTGCTTGTCTCAGAAACAAATCCGTCTATATTTTAATATTCTTGAGTTTGTATCGCCAAATAGCATATTGCTTCAGAGAGCTATTAAATTTCTAGTCAATCTTCGCGACCACCAATGTTTCGTTTTTCTCCTATACCTTCGCCGGCCTTACTTTAGGTAACAATGTGAACAACTTGCAAACTGTATTCCTCCGTGGGTCCCTAAGATTGAGAGAACTAAGGCGCAACTTAACATTTGGGTCATCGCCACGTGAGTGGCTTCTGGCCTTTCTACTTCGTATTGCATAAGAGCTTTACCGCCGTCTAGCGGCTTTTGCTTAGAAAGAAGTGACCAAACGGATATTGTATTTTACACCAGCGATGCCCAAAGTTTGCGAAAGAAGGGAGGTTGCATTTACCTCCTTCCACTATACGCGGACTTTGGCACTCTTTAACACACGGACGTGTATTGGGTTACAGTGGCGGTTTTGTTATATGAACGTTGAGTTTGACTTGCGATAGCACTTTCAAATCGTATGCGATGTACTTCTGTTTATTAGTAACTTCTTTGGTTCTGCTTACGTTTAAGAAGTCTATCAATATTTGACGACAAAGTCGAAGTGCATAGCCTTAGAAGATACACCAAGTGATCGTTGCGTAACATATTACGATATAGACGTTTAGTATAGTTCTATGTGGAGAAACTCTGTTCGCAAATATATGTAGAGCTATACTCACTCTTACACAAACTATTGTTGCAAATGCTTATTTCTTTATCTACTTCCATTTAATCAACATAAGCATTTTCATAAAGTATCTTTATTGCTGATTTTCTTGTAGGTGCAAGGGGAATATGGAACTACAATAGGCTTTAAGCGATAGTGAAATGTTTTAAGAGCTGGTTGCTATAAGATGCCTTTGAAATTCCGTTCTCTTCACAAGGACAAGAGATACAGAACGAATAACATATTCCTATTTGAAAAAAGTATAATAATAACTGGCAGTTTCTCAAGATATTAAATAATATGTCAGAAATTGAACAAAAAAAAAAAAAAAAAAAAAAAACTATTTCACATTAATTTTGTGTTTTAACTAGATCAATATGTGTATTTAATAAGACTTAGTCCCGTGTTATTCCCAATTTATGTAAAAGTCATCCAGAATGAAGAGCTCTTCTGAGGACATCCCATTAAATTCAAGTTGTGACTAAAAACTGCCACAGAATGGTCTGTTTGTGTCCGTCACTGTATACTGACTTTCTGGTTGTGTTTGTACACATCACAAGCTAGAGCTAAGTCACCCTCCAACTGGTGTGGGGAATATCCTCTAATTACGTAAGCGTCTCCAAAGAGACAAGGTTGGACATCGCTGATCTACTCTCTTCGTGAAATAAAGAATAACACCATTATGCTGGAGAGTATTTCTCACAATATTTTGTAAATATGTCTAAAACAATTCTCTTTTTACCACTTCGTAATGGATTTCCTGGACGATGCTTTATGTACTCCAAGACAGACCCCATTTTGAACAAACTGCATACTGCCTGATATGGATGCGTGCAAATGCATTTCCTGTCGCAGTTAAATGTGTTAATAACAATGAACTTGTATATTTATGTAATCCATTTATTCTTATTAGAATATTCTATAAATAATTCGTATAATAGTTTTAAATTTAACGTAATTGTACACACCTTAGTTAACGGATTATATTTATGTTTTATATTTTTATATTTTCATTCGAGCCTGCTGACATGGAATTGTGAGTTTCGATCAACCAATGAACAGTTACTCAAACACGTGTTGTTATTCACATTGCTACCTAAAGTAGGGCCGGCGAAGGTATACTAAATTAAGGGAAGATAATATTCCATGCAAAAATTCGTTATCAATGTTTAACTGTGAATATATGAATACAGAAATAGGAACAGGATCTTGTCATATAGCTAGGTTTCTGAAAGTCTCAATGGATAGATACCTAGCAATTGATGATAAAAATGTGTCCTTTATAAATAAAGGGACAATGATTTTGACACCTATTTTCTTACAAACCATTTGGAAGTAGATTTGACGGACGTGCTAGAATGTTTAACATTCTCCCGTTTTACCGAGCGGGATGGCTCAGGCGGTAACGTCTGTGGCCCGCATTTGAGAGGTCGCGGATTCGATCCCCTTGGCCGCACACTCTGATATGGGTTTTTCCGTGGTTTCGCCATGTCACTTAGGCGAATGCTGGGCTGCATTATTTCATACCACGGTTTCCTTTCCATCATTTCCTTTCATTCCATTTCCTTATCATCTTTCAGGTGGTGCAGTTCCAGGTATGTAGTGTGAGCAGTGACGGACAGATGGCGTGGGTAATTGCACATGCTACTGCTGCTCTCGGCGCTGGGTGGCGTCTGATGGCCCTTGTCCTCCGTCGAGGGGAGGGAGGAGGGACGCTTCGTGCGATACCGACACGAACCCACGGTGTGATGCTGGCTGCTTGGCAGGGCCTAGCGCCAGGATTTCAGGCATCTCAGCACTGGTTTGGGACTTCCACGCGTCTCTGGTACCCCTGTCTAGCGGCAGATCTGATAGCATCCCTTCAGTTTCCTCATTCATTCCTGCCTCCTGGGGGTGATAGTCACAATAGACCTGTGTAGGTCGACGTGAGTGAGGTGTTCCCCTCCCTACCTGTACCCTTTACCTTTACCCTTTACCCTTCTCCCATTTTCTTTCCGAGCTAGTTACAACTACACGGTTAAATCCTCTTTCTTAATGTTATATGAACCCCGTTAATTGCTGTTTGAATTAAAACCATTCACTGATAAAAATAAATGCACTATAACTTGCGTAATATACAATAGTGTAACGTGTAACGCCTATACACGGTAAGTTAAAAGTCCCACAACACATAACTTGTGAAGCATGTGACTGATTAACACAAATCTACTTGTGTGAAGATGGTCATGCACAGAAAACAGAAGAAAAATATTAGCGATATTTGACTATTTCTGATTGAACCGAAAGTGACCACAGATTTCTTATTTTAAATAAAACACCCTATACGTTTTACAACATCGGAGGCACATACTTTTCAATAGGTTTACAAGCATCCACATATACAATCCGCTATTGTTAAATAAAAGAATCTGATGTGTTGCACTCACATGACTTTCTCTACTCTTGTACTAACCATTCTTACAAACTCTTATTCCTATATCTTCTTCGTGTTAAGATTAACATTTGTACAAATTATCTTATTGCTTATTTCCTTGTAGGTGAATATTAGAATACAGAAGGCTTTAAGCGATAGTCAACTTAAATTAAGCTTCTTCTTAAACATGCTTTTTACTTTCTCTACTACCTATAGTAAGCAGGGGAAGTACTGTATTCCACCCAAAAAGTCGATGCTGAGATTTCACTGGAAATGTATGTTTTGGGGTCCCCTGTATAAAAAAAAAAAGCGTTTTTAGAAAAAAGGTCCGTGTGTGTGTGTGTGTGCGTGTGTATGTGTGTGCCTGTGTGTGTGTCTGTGTGTGTGTCTGTGTGTGTCTGTGTGTGTGTTTGTGTGTGTGTCTGTGGGCAGCATAACTCAAAAATGAAAAGTCGGTTAAAAACCAAAGTTGGTATTTAAGCTTAATGTCTACCGGGTGAAATGGCTCAGGCGGTAACGTCTGTTGTCTTCATTCCAGAGGTTGCGGGTTCGATCCCCGTTGCCGGCTTTCCACCCCTATTTTTTCGGAGGTTTTCCTGGGTCGCCAGTCGAATGCTGGGAAGGATTTCCACATCCTCCGAATTTCCTGTCCCTCCATTTCGTTATATAAATCATTTCATTTCGCCCTTCATCCTGTTTAAAATCTTGGCTATGACATTGAATTTTTAGTCCTAATTCCACCTCTTAAACGTTGCCCATACGCGTATATTTGCAGCTAATGTTCCAGGTCGAATTACATTGTTTCAATACATAATATAAATGGTATTAAGGCTCCCGGAGTTTCTAAATTCTCATTACTTTTATTATCACTTCAATTTTACATTCAATAGCATTAAATTGTTTCCTAAAATATCAAAACTTTTTGTGCACCTTACACCTTGTGTGTTTAAAAACACCAGCATTAATTTTGTTGTCATAAATAAATAATAACACAAAGTGTTACTTATTAGATTATGCTTTAACAAACATCTTAAATAAATGTATAGTAACATTGTGATTATAACTTACAAACACAAAGCATCATTTAACAACTTAAAGCTATGTTGTTATTCATTTTCAATTCGTATGTATATTTATTTGTGATGTTCATTAAAGTATATTCCAACAAGTAACAATTTGCATTTTCATGAAATTCACACAATTAAACTAATTAAGTGAAATGACACTTCCATGCCAAACTATCAGTGTTCATTTAATTTACCAAACACATAGAGAACCTTCAGGTGGCAGTATTTTTGGAACCTAGAACACTGAAGGCCAAAGCACACACTGCTGCACTACGAGACCAACTCACTCACATAAAGCGGTGCAAAGCAGTCACTTAGGTGGTCCAAATTGTCATGCATTGGTTAGTGTTTACGGCACAACCTTAAAATGGCAAGACTGCATATCTTAGGGTAGCCTAAACGCTCTTGTCTAACAAACATAATTGCTTTATCCAAGTATCTTGTTATTTTAAAAGATATCGCAATATTAAGGCGATAGATTGCAGGCACTACCTACTATCTGTACACCTGTTTTGAACGATCAACTTCAAAGGTGGTCTTATCCTCCTGAGAATCTTAATCTTCTTATATGTGTTCTAATTGAAATGACTGTGTGGTGTAACTACAAACTACAAACATAAGACCACTATCTTTGAAATGTATTTTTACCTAGTCTACTAAGTATAGTGAGTAGAAAAAGTATTCTATACCACCCAAAAATTCGATCTCGAGATTTCACCGGAAATATATGTTTTGAGGCCCGAAAATCGCTTTTAGAAACAGCACATCAGATTTTTATTCCTGTTATCTATGAGTTCTTTTATATGTATAGCAGAAACACATAAGTTACAGTGGTAGCTCATCATCATCGTCATCATCATCATTAACAACAACAACAACATTGACGTTTCACTGTTTAAGCCGTCAAATCTCGTTCCGGTCTCACAGAATTTAAAAGTGCTATATCCATTTTTTTGTTGATCTAATAATATTTCCTTCACCTAATGATTTGTAATCTAAAACTAATTTTTGGATGCGACTATCATTCTTTCAGTCGACATGTTTCTTCCAGCTTTTTCCATATTGTTTTGTTCTATTTGTTAACTTAAGCATATCCAGCTCATTTCAGATGTCTTCACCTTTTCTTAATCTAGAAGATTACACCCTGCAACATTCCTTAAAAACTTCATTTCAGCCGTTTCTATAATTTGTTCTTTGTTTGGTTTGTCCAAAATTCACTGACATACAATAATATAGCACCTGCCATTACTTTATAACAATTTAGTTTAGTTTTCTTCTGTATTCTTATAGATCTCTTTATGGTGTCATATACACTGTTGAATTATTAAACTTTACTTGAAATGTCACTTTTTTTTTTAAATAAGAGATGTTGCAAACAAAATAAATAAAACAATTGACTGGATCTACGTGTTTTCCTTCTAATATTATTTTGGCTCTTATGGTATTTGGTACATTGAATGCTAAAACTTTGGTTTTGTTTGTAGATATTGTTAAACTATGTACGATATATATAGACAGTGTTATTTAAAGTACGTAGCGCATTTTGTAAACCATTTTCTGTGCTAGGTAGAGAACTTGATCGTCTGCAAATAATGGAGTATATAAATATGTATTAGTGGTAGTTTCAAACAGAATATTCCTTACAGCATTGTGTAGACATCTATCAGGGCATTAGTTCCAAATATACTAGTGCTGTCTACCTACAGAAAAAGAGGAGAGGGCTCTGACGTAAGAGAAGGGGTGTGAACTGTTAATGCTCTCATATGTTCGATTTGCTTACTACAAAATGTGTGTATATGAATCACGTAAGTTGCCACATCATGTAAGTGTTGTGAGACATATTACGCATTTATCTTACTTTCATAGGAACGGCACAAAATGTTTATATGGCACATTCCTCCAGTTCACCTTCTTCTGGTGGTCAGACAGTATCTATGAGAAACAGATTTACGTGATGGTAACTCACTGTGGCGCTCTAATTTGTCCCAATATTCAAAGGAGTGAAGTTCAAATTTAACGATTTAAGGAATAATGCACTCCGGGACCTAAAGGAAAGGAACATTGCATTTTATTGTTTAACAGGAAAGAGAATTGAAATAAAATTGGAGGAATGGAAAAACATCGAAATTTAAAGCACTTCTGTCACAAATTGATCACTTCATACATGAGTAAAATGATGAACTGAAACATCGAACCACAGACCTCTACATTCACGGTTTTTGGAAAAACTCATCCTCCTGTCGAGAATTAAGGAGGGAACTTAAGGCGTCTGCATGCTGTCCACTAGGGGGAGGAATCATTGGGATTAAAGAGTTTCCCCTTATGCGGCAACCATGACGTACTATGCTATGAGTTTACTGAATGCATGACTCCTATGAACAGTTGCAACTGTTTGGTCAAAGCCACACACTTTATATCGGGCGGTGGACAATGCTTCTCTTGTGCGCATGTACATATGTGTGTATGTTATTGAAATTTTTAGGTAATTTTCGATTTTGTACTAATGTTTATGATGGGCTAATTTGAAGCCAAAAATTGAAATACTTTGTACTTTGTGATGTGTGAGTAGTGTGTCTTTGTGTCCATATGTGTATGTGTGTGGGTGTGTGTGAGTTTGTGTGTATGAGTATGTGTGAGTTTGGTTTGTTTATCGTGTTTGCATGTTCGTGCGGTTATATTTATCTGTTTGTGAAAGAATGGCCGAAACGATTATGGCCAGGTAAAAGGAAAACAAGAGAAAAGAAACGTCAACTTCTAGCTTCATGTAGTTTACCGACATGCTACTATATTAGAAAATAATATCCAATATATTGGCTGAATAGGACTTACAAATACGTATACGACATACAGACACATTTTGTTACTAACATGTTAATCATTTTCTGTGGCAAATATTCATTCCAAAGCTCGGTTTTGTAAATGTAAATTGAATATTTCAATTATTATTTTATTCTTTCAATTAGTGATTTTATAACTATTGTCCACGGTTTTAAAATTTATACATAGTTGTGTTAAAGTTATATTTTTACTTTCTCTACTACGAGGAAGTATTGTATTCACCCAAAAATTCGAGATTGCACCGTAAATATGTGTTTTGAGGCACCCTGAATTTAAAAAAAAAACAAAAAAAAAAAAAAAACAAAAAAAAAACACACATTTTTAGGAAAAGGTCCGTGTGTGTCAGTGTGTCTGTCAGCCTATAGGCAGCATAACTCAAAAACCAAAAGTCGGCTAGAAGCCAAAATTGGCATTTACTTTAATGTCTTTTAAGGATGCGACACGAAGATCTTGAAGAAAGTTCTTCCACCCTAAACTACCCTTTACAGCGAAATTCTTTTTTGAAAATTTTAATTTTCTTGAAAATGGCTCTAACAGTTTTGATTAAAATGCCACATGTTTAAGATATTTTATGGCAATTGAAATGCATATTTTAAATTTTCTGGTTATAGCCTTAGAGTCATGTTAACTTTTCATAAGTTTTGCATAACTGGTAAACTGTAAGAGATAGACCAAATCTTACTACACAAAAAATTTAGATTTTTCTAAAACACACTATTTATGTCGAAATAACTTTTTAGCAGAGTGAACCATTTCGGAGATATTCCTTGCTATTTGTGTGAGTGTTGTAGTACTTAAACTTTCCTCAAACGGAAGGTCGTTATTCACATTTTCATGTGTTTGGCCGTGCAAAGAGAAGGGAATTTTAAGGCCTTCATATAGCGACCAGCTTTAAAAGATTTGACTATCGCTCAAACTCTACTGTATTCCCTAATTTCTCTTGCATCTACAAGAAAATTAATAATAAGATAATTTGTATATGTGCTTATCTTGACTAACATGAGGAAGATAGAAGAATAAGGGTTTGTAAGAACAGTTAGTGCATGAGCAGAGTGTACACATGTTTCTATTCCAGTTCCGCATATGTGCTAGCAGTCGTCTCATAGATATTTTTTATAATTTTATAATTGTTGTCTGGAATATTTCTTACAATACATGTTTCTGTGAATTTGGAGAGTAAGCTGTATACAAAGACAGACGCGTAGGAAGTGGAAGTGCAAAGAAAGTACGAACAGTTTACCATGACTGTTGCCAAGGTCAATAATTTGTTTCCGTAATTAAAATTCTCAGAATCTAATGGTTCAGTCTCTAAAATACCTGACGGCAAGTATACAACCGACCCTCACTTACCGAAAGATTTCATTTTATGTGCGTAACTGCAAATACTCTCAGTTTATCAGGCCTAAAACTAACGGTTCGACAATCAACACACTCCCAATGCAACAAGATTTCGCAAGAACTACAGTTTCATACAATTCAATGCATCGGATTTGCACTCTAATTTTAATTTTAAAATACATTTCATTTTATGGGAGCTTTCGGCGATAAGAAATGCAGAAGTTAGGCATGGAGTTAAAGCTTTAGGGGTACAACTTAGGCTAGTTTTAGAGGTATCAGTTCTATTAATTGTATGGAATAATTGAACAAGTTGGGGTAAGAGAGAAATAAGTGGGTTGGGGGAAATTCAAGAGAGAATATTGTCTTGGATGCGCTCAGAATCATTTTTCAATTGTATTAGAGAAGTCAAAGGAGAAAGTTGTGTTATGTATAAGAGAAGAAGGGAATATTTAATTGTTTATTAGAATTTAAGAAAATAGAGAATTGTGGAGAGCTTATATGGGAAGCAAAATGAGACAACTTTTACAAGAAAATTATTGCCATTAAAATGTTAACTAATACAGAGACAATCGGGACCTATTTGGAAACAAAAAAGGTCTGGTGTGTTGTTCTGCCATGACTTTCTTTACTCTTGTACTAACTGTTCTTACAAATTAGTATTTCTATATCTTCACGTTAGTCAAAATAAACATTTGCAGAAAGCATTGCTAATCTTCTAGTAGGTGGAAGGGAAGCATGGGAATGCAGTAGGATTTGAGCGATTGTCAAATTTTTTAAAGCTGGCTTTGAAATTTACTTTACATGACCAAGGGATAAAAATGAATAACCACCTCAGATTTGAGAACGTCTGTAAGTACTGGAAGGTTCTGAAAAAGACAAGGAATATCTCCGAAATTGTTGGCTTCACAATAGCGATTACTTGTCCTAAATTGTCTGTTTTAACGAGATCTGCTTTTTGTGCAGTAAGATTTGGTCTATATCTTTATGATTTACCAGTCACACGTCATCAAGAGTAAATAGGACTACACGGGTTATAGGCGGAACATTCATAATATAATTTTATTTGCCATAAAAATATCTTAATCATATGACATTTTAATCAAAATTGTTAGTCGAAAAATGTTCCATGTAAAAGGTAGTTTAGAGTAGTGAAATTTTCTTCAAAATCATGTGTTGCTTGCTTGAAACATATTAAATTTTAATACCAACTCTGGTTTTTAACCAAATTTTTGTTTTTGAGTTATGCTATCACATGCGCGCGCACGCACGCACACACACACACACACACACACACACACACACACACACACACACACACACACACACACACACACACACACGCACGCACACACACAAAAGGACCTTTTTCTAATAATGCTTTTCTTGGAATCAGGGGTCCTCAAAACATATATTTCTGGTGAGATCTCGACATCAAAATTTTGGATTGAATTCAGTACTTGCCCTACTTACTATACGTATCTAATAGAGAAAGTAAATTAGTATATGCGGAATGTAAGGAGGAGGGTAATATTATAGAAATAGTTACGATATTGCCTGTGATCGACTCCTAATGGCTAGACGCATTAGGTACGAAGCATTTTATATTATATATTGTACTAAGTTTATAATAGATATTAGCACTAAAGCTATAATCGTTGATTGCAATTATGAAATGGAGATAAACCATTCAATTTTCGTGAATCTTTATATGCATAATATATTGAGGTATGATTGTGATAAATGAGTGGAAATGTGAGCGTAAAGTGTATAGCCAGCGGTGAACTGGTGGTGTTGCCAACAATTTTTGGTAAACCACAGTGCGCTCCCCGCCGCAACTGTGGTTCCTGTGGTTCCAGATGCAGCCCCAAACGCGTTAATATCATACATGACACGAAAATGCATCCGCTGTACATCTGCTGGCGTTCAAAATCATATTCCATCCTTTGGTATTAACATTTATCACCACAATTTCGGCACTGATTCTTCCAGTGAACAAAGGCACTATATTATACCGATATGATATTAAAGTATATTCATTCCCAGTTAACTAATATTCATATTGTAATTAATTTCAGACTATAGCGTAATATGGTATTATTTAACATGTTCCTTTCATTACTTGAAATATTCACCCAAATTTCCACTTTACAAGCAATTTTAAGGTCAGTATAACCCAGTACAGAAATTCCTTCTTTTAGTTTTGCTTCTCTTGTTCTTTATATTAAACTTCTTTAACGCCTACTCGGCTCTGAGATAAGATTTAAACTGTTTATCAGCAATGACGTTAGTTTCTTCAATTCTGAGATTCATTTTTATTTGCTTTAGGAGTGAGTGAGTGAGTGAGTGAGTGAGTGAGTGAGTGTGTTGGGTTTAAGGGCCCGTTGACAACTTGGTCATTAGGGCCCCATTTGCTTTAGGATAAAGGCAACTCACTCATTCACTCTTCATACGTACAAATACATACACACATGCGAGCGCGCACGCACTACACAAACACACACATGCATTCTGTCGCTCATAATTTCAGATTAGTCAGTGACTGAGTGGGTGAGTGAGAGAGTGAGTGACGGAGTGGTTGAGTGAGTGACGGAGTGGGTGTGTGAGTGACTGAGTGAGTGAGTGACTGTGCGTGAGTCACTGAGTGTGTGAGTGAGTGACTGGATGAGTGAGTGATTGACTGAGTGGTTGAGTGAGTGACTGAGTGAGTGAATGAGTGAGTGAGTGATTGGCTGAATGAGTGAGTGACTGTGAGTGAGTCACTGAATGGGTGAGTGAGTGACTGACTGACTGAGTGAGTGATTGGCTGAATGAGTGAGTGGCTGTGAGTCAGTCACTGAGTGGGTGAGTGGTCGAGTGAGTGGGTGAGTGAGTGAGTTAGTGACTGTGAGTGAGTCACTGAGTGGGTGAGTGAGTGAGTGAGTTGGTGAGTGGGTGGGTGAGTGAGTGACTGTGAGTGAGTCACTGAGTGGGTGAGTGAGTGAGTGGCTGTGAGTGAGTCACTGAGTGGGTGAGTGGGTGAGTGAGTGGGTGAGTGAGTGACTGTGAGTCACTGAGTGGGTGAGTGAGTGAGTTAGTGGCTGTGAGTGAGTCACTGAGTGGGTGAGTGGGTGAGTGGGTGGGTGAGTGAGTGACTGAGTGAGTGAGTGACTGTGAGTGAGTCACTGAGTGGGTGAGTGAGTGACTGGATGAGTGAGTGATTGACTGAGTGGTTGAGTGAGTGAGTGAGTGATTGGCTGAATGAGTGAGTGGCTGTGAGTGAGTCACTGAGTGGGTGAGTGAGGAGTGAGTGAGTGACTGACTGGCTGACTGAGTGATTGGCTGAATGAGTGAGTGGCTGTGAGTCAGTCACTGAGTGGGTGAGTGGGTGAGTGTGTGGGTGAGTGAGTGAGTGAGAGAGTGAGTTAAAGACTGAATGAGAGAGAGTGAGTGAGTGATCACCCGTGATGCTTCGGTCCAGAAACCGCTGGCCGTAATCTGCCGCAAAACCGTCAACATTGATACCATGCACCTTGTGTTGTGTTTTGGTATCAGCTGCTTCGGAATCCACCCGACGCTCAATTACCTGAACAGGTGCTCCATGACAATTCAGTGCAACAAGGAAGGGCAAATCTGAGGGAAATAACTGCTGAATTCCGTATTTGTGACGCAGCACTTCTTCACAAACTCGTACACAAAATCCTCTGTAATGATGGGAGGCCTCCTACCGCGCTCCATATCGTGCACATTTGTCAACTTCCTAAAATTGTCTGCACCAGCGACACACCATCTGCTTGCTCATGAGGTTAGATGCATAGGCAGCTTAGCTGACAGTGGATTGCAGTAAGCGCAAAGCTCTGTGCATTCCATAACGTCTTCGACGACCACAGTTCACCCTTTGTGGGAGCAATATCTGGTTGGCGAGTGGGAAACTTATGGACTTGTGCAAACCTTTTGGACCCTCTCGTAGTTTTAAGGCTTCCCTTAGTTCATCCATACTTACTGTATCTGAGTTTGTTAGTACCAACATGTTACTACTAAGTTCCTTTCCTCAGGCTCTGTTCATAATTTCTTGTAATATTCATTCCACTGTTCGTGGTAATTGAGTAATGCTAGAGTCTGGCTTCATCATTGTCACTCAGTTGTTTTAATACTCTATGCTTTCTCTTGTCGCCCGTGTAAGTCAATTGTCATTCATATATTTATCCCAAATTTGCCATTTAATCACTCACGCTTCTCTTCTAATTACAGCCCTCAATCTCATTAATTCTGTTCGATCCTCTGCTATGTGGTTACTTATAAGTTTTATATGTAGGATGTCCCAAAATTAGACCACCAAACTTTGGAAGCTGATAGATAACATTATTTTAAACAGCTAATCAAAGCTTTACAATTCAAAATTAGACCGACAAACATTTAAACCAGAGAAATGGCTGGCGGGTACGGCAGAATACGGCATGCCGATGCACTCTTTGCATTAATCGCAATGGGCGTGCGTTGCAACATTTACTTTGAATATTCAAAGCTGTCACTAACCTAAACAATGTAACTTTTGTGTTTTTTATGTGTTCTGTGTTTGTTTCTTGGATTAAGATTGTGTGTCTTACAAAGATAAATGCAATACTAATTTGCATTGTTGATTTTGTCGTAAAAACTTCAACTGGGTGGGAGAGTGTAATCTATGACATTAACTCGTCTAGCCCTTAAATGAAGCACCGCAGCAAAAAACTTTCCTTAACAAAAAGTGTTTAAAATAATGTTATCTGTCAGCTGCCAAAGTTTGGCGGTCTAATTTTGGAACACTGTATATAACGGATAATCCAAAGGACTGTGAACCGATTGCGCTGTGTTTTGTGTGTACGGGTCCTCTGCGCTCGACGCCGACTGCCGTTGTCACTGAACAGTGCGGATAAAACCATACAACATTTTTAAAACTACTTTTAAAGGCTTTACTTACCAGTATAATTATAGCAGATGCTGAAACTGGCCACCGTCATTGTCCATACACTTTTTGGCACCTCTTTAGGAAATTATCCATCACTCGCCGTAGTTCACGTTGAGAAATGCTGGCAATTTCCTGACGGATATTTTGCTTTAATTCTTCCAGGGTGTGTAGGTTTGTCTTGTACACTTTATGCTTTAAGTTAGCCCAAAGATAGAAATCGCAGGGGACTAGGTCGGGAGACCGAGGGGGCCAGAAATTTCTAATAATAATTCTGTCCTGAAACAAACTTGCTCTCATCGAAAGATTGGCTGTATGAGCTGTTGCAGAGTCTTG
The DNA here is from genome assembly GCA_030765045.1 of Tenodera sinensis. Classification (NCBI taxonomy): domain Eukaryota; kingdom Metazoa; phylum Arthropoda; class Insecta; order Mantodea; family Mantidae; genus Tenodera; species Tenodera sinensis. Next base: position 88,786,483 of record CM060961.1, on the reverse strand, counting down.
TTGAAAAAAGGCAAAATCAAGCTCCCTGTCGGTTAATTCTCTAAAAACAGGGGGCAAAATTGTATTCACTGTTGACTCGAACAACATTGGTCCCATAACTCTTTCTCCACTAATGGCGCACTATACACCAATTTTGTTCATCATGAAGAGGTATTTCATGAACAATATTAGGTTACTCAGAGTTCCAATAACGATTATTTTGTATACACACATATCCATGAAGGTGGAATCAAGCCTCGACCATGAAAAATATTAAATGTGGGTCAATTTCGCCATTGTATGCACTATTGAGAGTCCACTCACAAAATGTGCGCCTAATTACAGGAACACCTGGTTGAAGGGCATATGCCACAGTTATTTTATATGGTTTTAACTTCAGCAATTTAATAGCCTGTTTCAAAGAGGCATAAGAAATGCCTGCCTGTTGCGACAGACCCCTAAATGATTTTTGGGGGGACCTCTCCAAACATTGACCTATGTCATCTAATGTTTCTTCGGTACAGTTACTGAGCCATAATACACTTTGTGACTAAGTACAGCACTAAATAATAAAGCAGACTGGTACTAATGCAGCCGCACGACATCGTGTCAACTCAATACTGATTATGAGCAGAGCATAGAAAAACAAGTGATGGTCGTGACCTTGTGTATATCAGCTGCTGTTATCGTGTTCCAGTCTGCACAGTGGAAAAAGACCGCCTAGCGGATTCCATGTATTTGGATCTCCCTGTGTGTGTGTATTCCATTTTTAAGCACACATTCTCTTCAATCCAAACTTTTAGCCCTCAGTTCTTATATATTTCCCTCTGCGCTCAAAGCTTCCTATACAGCTGTTGTATAATTATACCTTTAACTTCTCATTGTAAATGTATGTTATTATTTATTGTCTTTATTCTATTTAATGGTCTAGCCACCTTTGGTATAATTGTGTTATACACTCTTCTTGAAGGATATTTAATTTAAATGTTTGTTCTAGTTTAATGCTTTCTTGTTTTTTTCCATCTAGATTGGATTGATATTCTGTTAAATTAATAGCAACTGGTGAGTGCCCATGGCATATGCTAAGTACAGCTTGATTATTTAGACCTGACGCTGCTTGGCAGTATGCGTAGTAGTCGGACAAGTCCACTATCTTCTGGGAGGGGTTTTGGGTCGGTAGTAGCTAGGCAGCGAGTGTGTGAACAATGCGGGTAACAAAAGCAGGTAAGGAGAATATTACCAGCCTTTCTCCCCCACCCTAGACTACTTTCTCCTCCTCTGCGTTTCTGCTGGGTCAGGTCTAAATAATGAAGCTGTACACTTGAGTATCCTTTACCACTTTTGAGTTTTTCACTTACTATTGCATAGTATATTATCGTGAGGAGACCATCAATCCATTTTTATTTGTAAATGTGGCGAAAAATATAATTTGTTGCCTTTGTATGAGACAAATATTCTTAAAATCTTTCCATTAGTATTTTTGTTCTCTCCAACCTCTACATAGTAGGTAGAGAAGGTACTGCTACGCACTGTACCAAAATATTGGATACCGACATTACAGGAGAAAGACAAGTTTTGAGTTCTGCCGAATAAAAAAGAGCATATTTAGAAAAAAAGTTCTCGATACAAAGCGCTCATTTGGAACGCAGTGATGCCTGTTCCTATACAAATAATCGCTAGATAAAGTAGAAACACTTAACGATAAATGTTCCTAGAAAGATACCAATCTCTGCTTCAATAACGTAATATATATACTTTGAGAACGGATAAACCTAGGTACCAGTACTATGAGTTATCTCAAAACCTAATTTTAATGAGCTCCTTTTCTGTGTAAATAACTCATCAATTTTTACATTTTCCACAATGTATAATAACGCATATTTTTAAAGTTATTCATAGTACTATATTTGCTATTTTCATACAACTGATATAATATATGATATTTTAATAAAATACTTATAGCTGTGTATTTATGTCTTCACATGCATGTGGAGTATTGTTTCGAAAGAGGTATTTTCTTTAATATGATCCGCTACCAAAACTGTCTGCTTCAACTACGAACATTTATATTTAACAGACTATTCGTTTACAATTCACGGACACATAGGTAGACAGACAGAAATCGAATTACCATATATATCCTTTTTTTTTTTTTTTTTTTTTTTTCAGAAAACTAAGTTTTGAACTGATGTGATGTAATGTTTGAACTGAAATTAACTGAAAGAGCAAGCTTAATGCAATTTTTGCAAGACAGATTGTAATGTAAGTGTTGAGGCGGCTTCACTTATGAGGCCTCATAGTCAAATCCAAAACAGAGGCTTTGAAAGGTCACTCTTCTCTTGTTATAAAAATTGTAACGGAGAAGAGAGATTGGATAGAAATATTGTAGGTTAATATTTAAGTATGAAAGATTATAAAAAAGAAATAAATAATTAAAGTCATTTAAGGAGAATACTTCTTTGTAAACTTCACATTAATCCGATACCATGACCAGAGACATGGAAGGAATCTCACAAGAGCTTGTTCGGGCAGTATCAGGACAACTCAAAATCTGCTATGAGTTGCGCCTCAATGTGCGATTAAATAAGAAGAAAATGAAGAATTTATTCATATTAACATATTTCATTTTTAAAAACCCGCTACAGTCTATAAATGAAGAGTGTAATAATTGAGCGGAATCAATACATTTTGTTACGAAACTTATTTGTTTAAGTCAGCGAATGCCTGTTCAGTTCTACACTGTAAATATAGTGATATAATATAAATTACTTGTAAAGTAATAAAATTAAAAAATACTGAAGAAGCAGGGAAGAAGCAGCAAATGTTATTGTACTCAGAAAGAAACTATTTATTGAAAATAAAGTCGGTATGTGGAAATGTTGATCTTTAATTGATGACTGATTATGCAGATACTTGTGGAGTGGTACTTTATTACAACTGTATTGTATTGAATGCTAACAACCCATATACATAATACTTTAGGCTTTATTGGGAAAGTTAAAGGCAAAGATTAAATAAAAACAGCTTTAAAACAGTGGTATAAAATTTGCGCTTCTACAAAAAGTAGTTATAAGAAGTTGTACGCTTAACCACTTGAAAGTAACGTAATTTTCCCTGTCATTGGGAAACTGATTATATTTGATCTGGGATGTTACAGCCCAGATAATTAAAAAGCCACTACTGATTTATTCGGAGGCGGAGGATGCAGCAGTCAACTTTTCCATTCATTGGGTGTCGCGTCTGGAGTTAAATAACATGAATGTAAACTAAATTGCTAGTCCTGATAGCTTGATCTTAATTACTCAACCATATTAAGAGTGCTTAAAAAGGAACACACTCATACATAGACAAGTGATATTCCTAGTCAGGGTCAAGCCACAGACGTTTGTTTCTTCTACCATTATATTTTCTCTGAAGCATTATAAAAGAGAGAAATTTTATTTTTCTGAGCGGAAGGATACGGGTAACCATTACGAGGTTTACTCCCGGTGGTGCAATTTAAAGTGGACATCCCACCGGCAACGAATTCCTTGCTCCCATATGGCATCATCCTACCAACGTTTGTATTTATTTTCTTTAAAAATGGGAAGCTTGATAAGGAGCAACGTTTTTCCCACTTTATGAATATTCAAATGTAATTAGATAACAAGCCAACGAATACAAGAGGGGAATCCTTATATGCCCTAGTGTAGAATGTGGATAACGTATCCTGCTGCACTTTATGCTATCTATAATCGTTAAGTTAAGGAATTATAATTGTTTAAATGCTGCAGTATTTCTGAGTCCCCAGCAGCTTAGAAAAATTTATTTAACACGTTTTCTTTTCAATGTATTTCTTTCTCCGTTTATAATTTTAACTGCCACAGTCACATTGGCAGTTATAACTTTAGAAACAAATTTGGATATTCATAAATCTTATATTTTGTCTTAATTGCTGTGCAATTTATTTTTTATTTTTGCCTCTTAGCACAATTTCTCCCTTACTACCATATAAAATTAAGAATATAAGCATTAGATAATGTGAGAAATATGATCTGGAATTTATGAGGACTTCATTCACAGTTAAAGACAGGATTAAAAAGTTAAAAGTTGTGCACGTGGTGATTTTCTACAAGCTATAATAATTCCAGTGCTGAAGTTATATCCTGCTTGATTTTAATACAACGCTTATCGATATAGGAACTTAGTATTTCGTTGACACTAACAGTTTATTTTGAACCAGATTAAAATACTTGAACATTACCATTAAATGTTTCCCAAATACGAAGTGTAACACAATATAAAATTCTAAAAGAAAAATAAATTCTTCCCCTATTTCTGAGTGACTGTGTATAATTCCTATCAAAAATGTAATTCCTTTTAAAACTTAAAACCCTAGATAGAAGCCGACTACTGCTAACACACGAATTAAATTCAAGCTTGACAATAACTCAACACAAATGAGGAAACAGAATAATTAGGGAACGGCTACCTTGCTCCTATTACACCTGATTCACTTTCTGGCTCGCTAAAACCACTGCCCAGGAGCATATGTCTCAATGCAGTATAACAAGCACCAATCAAATCCGACGGCTGGGACGACATAACCAAACGTCACACTGGTGAGTGGTGGTATGTACATACATAACCTTCAAGTAACTTTTCAACTATATATGACGTGTCCCCGTTATGAAAATGTTAACAATTTTTACCTTTAAATTCCGCAGATTCTTTAATGAAAAAGGATTCTTCACACGCAAAGATGAAATACTGAGTAACATTAAGGTCCCTTTTGGAAAAGCGGCCAATAAAATAACTACGCAGAGCTTTTGTTAACAATTCATGGTGTTTTTAATCACTAAGATCTTAAACCAAAAGCTATTCATATCACGAAAAGGTTCTTGACATACGTGCAGCCATGTTGTAAAATTATATACTGAAAATTGCATCAAGTTTTAAAGTGGAAAATGAGCACGGAAACAAGAAAGGTAACTGAGATTTTCACATCCTATTTAAAAACACTTATACATAAGCTTAAACATCTATTTGGGCACTAAGCTAGTTTAAAAAATACGCTAATTGGATCCTGACTCTACAATATCTGAGGATTTCGTTTATCATAATTTAAAAATGTGGGAAATACAAGATCCCGGAACCAAGAATTTTAGTTTCATTCTTCAAACGTTGAAATATACACTCATACACTCTTTCATACCTTTAGAGTCTAAAAGCAGAAGAAAGGTGAAACGTTGCAAATATTAATTACCAGGCATAGGAATTCTTAAACTGTTTACTTCAAGTTATCAACACTCAAACTGTTTTCACCAGAAGAAATGCGGACAATAGTGGCCAAGGGTTACTGATAAGCAGATGAAAACCACTTTGTACACTGTCTGCAAACGTCATACAACTGTACAAGAGATGGGAGTGGTTGATTACCTCCTATACCTCTCTCTGTAGCTCAGTAACGTTCAACTTTATTTCCTTTACTCCAGGCTTTAATATTAGAACGACTCAAACAAAGAAAGTGGCCCTTACCGTGGGAGGTAAGGACCAATTTCTATAATCATATCCAGACCATAGATTTGTTTATTTTATTTTATATACTGCAAATCAACGTTCTCAAATAATTCAGCACTTAATTGGACATAAGCATATATCAGCAGTGAACAATTTTAAAAATCAACATACTAGGCAAAAGCTGCTTGGTAAATCGTCTGCTTTTTCTTCCTCCTCTTTTTCAGAACCGTCAAAATTTGCAAAATATTCAACAGATATGTGCAACGCATTTATTTTCGCAGACATTCCGCTCTAAAAGCTAAATAATCCTATATTTAGGAAGTTTTTAAAAAATATGCACAGATGAATCCTCCAGACGAATCAACATTACGTAATTACTATGTGCCTAGGTACTATGAGGAAATGATAAATAAAATTGGAAAATTGTGTGAGAATGAAAAAAATATGGGCACCGTTTCATGAAACAACTGACAGTAGTGAAAAGAAAATCGTGAATAATGTAATTGGGGTATTGAAAGATGATGATGGTTGCCAGATAATTTTTGTTCCTTTAGCATGTGAAGAAATTTCCGTGGTGAATCAAACAATGGTAGCACGTGTATTCAATGATGCTATGCATATTCTATGCATATGTGTTGGATATAAGAATGTGTTGTTACTACTTACTGACGCTGCCCCCTATATGATTAAAGCTGGACAGGGACTTTCAGTGAGCTACCCTAATATTATCCACGTTACATGTATAGAGCATACCCTGCAAAGAGTCAATAATTCGTGTGCTTTATCCGAATGTGGATAAACTAATTGCTAATGCAAAAAAGGTTTTCGTGGAATCACCAAGTAGAATACAACTATTTAATAGTAGGGCACCAAATACTCGACCTACTCATAACCCCGTCATCACCCGCTGGGGTACTTGGGTAGACGCTGTTATCTATTATGCAACTAATTTTGAACAGATCTACTCTGTGATAAATGAATTTGACAGAGAAGATGCGTCTTACACTGCAATACTGCAGGACATATTTCAGACTCCGATTGAGTTAACTGCTCTTTCACTTTCATTAGTGCAAATTTCTGTTTCCTCTCAGAGTGCATAACTAAGTTTTTTCCAACTTAATCAAAACAATTATTGATAGAAACAATAAACGAAATTAGCAACATTGAAAAAAGCTTCAACCACAAAATCTGTGGTTTAAAAGCAAAGTTAAAGAAAAATTCCTGTGTTGCCTAAAAAAATGAAGGGTTACAAGTGATGCGCAAAATTTCAGATATTTTAATGGGTAACAGTGTAAAGTACTTTGAGGAGATCGAACATCTGAGTGTCAGTGATGTTGCATGTAACAAATATACAATATTAACATCCTGTGATGTTGAACGCACATTATTGAGATACAAGTATCTGATCCATGACAATCGTCACAGCTTTACAATGCCCAACTTAAGCTCTACTTTTGTCGTTCACTGCATCAGTTCTCCTAGGTGAGATGACTAGTACTTTTATAAATATTGTTCAGATAATTTAATAAAAATATTTTCGTATTTTTAGGACATACTTTTGTCATTTTAAGCACATAAAAAGTCAATATTTTAAAATTAATAAGCACCTAAAAATCCGAGCCCTAGTTATCAATATTACACCACAAGTTAAGCCTGCAAAATACCATCCCAGACAAAACAGAGCCATGATCAACACATTCGTAAGTCGCGCTTCTCGTATTTCCAACCCTCATTTGTTTCAACAAGAACAAGCGTTATACTTGAATGGTATTGAATCCAAAGAGTTTGCTGTCCCGCCAGACCGCAACCTGCCGTTTGAAAGCTAGACCAACCCAAAGGGCACAGTTTTCCTGCCATATTTAAAAACTTTCGCAGATCAGAATTGAGCACATATTGTAACGCCACAGTATTCGTACTGTTTTCAAGCTTACAAAACAAACCATTTACTAGCTCACCAGGAACAGCCGATATATACCGTATTCGCTGTTCTTGTGGTTCGGGAACTAAACAGTATAGCTTTAACACCAGGCTTTCTGAGCACAACAGATACTGGCGTCTGAGCCAAACAGAAAACTTCGCGGTCGCCAAACATGCCAATGAAGTGGACGAACATGTCATCAAGTTCAAGGACACCAGCATAATTTCATCCATATCCGACTACAGTGCGAAGGAAGCTATTGAGTTTTAGAAATATCTCAACAATTTCAGTTAAGAAACAAGCGACTCTAAAACTCAAAAGCAAGTAGATCCATTCCAGCGGTTCAGCATTAGGGAGTAGATCACCCAGATTACCTGGCGGCACGTTGACATTACTACAGCACCTAGCCGCTTGTTGTGGCTTCGTTTGTACGATATAGATGGGATAAAGAGTAAACGCAAACTTCGTTTGCCTATAGGATTTACGAACTTTCAGCGTTCCTAGGGCATGCATCACTTTTGAGGTCGTTCGTCCATGTGATGATCACGTCCAATGCAGTTGGCCTTGTCTGACGCTTGCGTGGCTACCAAAGTCCACGGACTAGCTTTGGGTTTGAGTTTCTAGATTAAGTAAGTAGGTGGGGCAGTTATGTCCAGTCTTCTATCCAGTAGTGACTAGGTCTGATGCTGCTTAATTTCGGGAATAAGTTTTGTGAAAGTGAGAGCTCTTTTACACGAAGGATGCCGCAAGGAGTTCCTGGGCAAGCGGTGTATCTTTCTGAGAAGTGCTCTATGGTAGTAGCGAACTGGGGTGCGCATCAGATGGTTGGTGTAGGTCAGGGGAAGACAACTTCGAACCATGTAACGTATTTAAACGAAGAGCCAGCTTGTATACGTTCGTGTGACGTCAGACGAGAGCGGTGTATTGCTATGCTGCTTAGATCAGCGGCGCTACTTGCATGAAACTGAATGAATATGAAAAATGTATTCCCTTCAGCCTAGTTTGAGGGCTTTTATTTGTTGTGTGAGGGATCTTAACGGCGTTAGTGCGAATTTTGTTCCTATTTTGTGTTTTTGTTGACGTGTAGTGTTGTGTGTAGTGATTTTGTGTTTGTGTTCAGTTTCCCGTGTTTCACACCAGTTTGAGACCAGGGCTCAAGATGCAGAAACATTGTCAATTACGTTTCAGATCTTTGCGAGCCCGTGTACATTGGATGTTAACAAGGCTTCTAGCAGGTAGCAAATTGAATTGATAAATTTACAGTGCAATGATTAGCTGAAGGACAAATATAAACACAAGGAATACTTGGCTGATTTTTATAAGAATGTTCCTCAAAAGAGATTTCTGAAGTTGTATGCCCTTGTTGCACAGGTATTATGTATGTTTGGTTCCACGTATGTGTGCGAACAATTCTTTTCTGTTATGAAACTTTCTAAGTCAAAATCCCGAAGCATATTGTCAGATTACAATCTTACATGCAGTTTTCGGTTACAAATGTGTCGCACATTACGCCCTAACATTGACAAACTAGTTAAAGAGAAGCGAAACGGCAAATGTCGGAAAATGTCCACCTAATTCTTCTGTACATATAGCTCTCCTCTAGCTCAGGCAAAATAGTTATAATTTCTGTTCTATTGGCGTTATAACATGACTGTTCACCTGAACTAGAATTTACACACACACACACACACACACACACACACACACACACACACACACACACACACACACACACACATGTTGACTGTTTCAAATAACTATTCCGTAATTGAAACAGTCAACATTAAAATTGCGATGTCCCGCACGCTTTTCCTCTTCCCCACTGTGACATCACACGTTCAACTGGCTGTCGTTGTGAGCATGCGAGCAGAGTGAGCTGACGTCACAGCAGCGATACCTGTCTTCCCTTGGTGTAGGTGGTGAGCTTCTTTCCCGCACCGTGTCCGCAACGTACAGAAGACGGGAATGTGTATTCAGGATATGTGATAAGAATCTTATTCAGTAGCATAGATCATCCTTAGCCACTGTTCTGCAGAGTGCGCAGCCTGCAAAAGATCCCTCGCAGGCATACAGGATCGGGGGCTCAATAATCGCCAGATAGATAGAGACGTAGCTTCAGACGTATATTAAACGGAATACACAGTGCAAGGGCCTAAGAACAGAGTGGCCTAATCCAGCCTTCAGCCTTATGTGAGGAGTGAAAGTCAGACATCGGTATCGACAAGGACACTGAGTTATTTTTTGTATATTAACGTCCTTCAGCATGATATCCTATGATGAATGAATGAAATGAGTGAAACGGTGCTCAAATGAACCCGAGGTCCTTAAATCTGATATTCGTCTTCTCAAGAATGAGTCAAACATCAGAGAATAGTTTATCCGTATAACTCGCCCTAACCGAGATTTGAACTCGGGATATCCTGAATGTGCCACAGACACGCTACCATCTCACTACAGAGGCGCGTTAACCCTTAAATGCTAACACGTTAACGGTAATATCCGTCTGGGAGACTAAGATGACAGAATCTTGCATCTTACGTCCATTTTAGTAAATCTAACAATTTAAAAGCTTGATGAAGTATTATTACCAATATTTTGATTCCCTTTGTATCATATATTACAATCAATTATGAAGAAATTACAAAATTATACTTTAGCCTTCGTGAGAAAACGGCGCTAACAGCAACATGCTTCTGAAAGATTAAGATGACAAAAGTTTGCATTTTATGTCGAATTTAGTGAATCAAACAATTTAAAAGCTTGATGAATTATTATCACTAATATTTTGATTCCGTTTACATCATATGCTGGAAGAAATTATGCAACAATTTAGAAAATCAAATATTAGTATGTTATACCTTTAAAGTAATATCCGTCTGCGAGACGGGGTGACTTAGGTGTTTATACTTATAAAGCAATACTATTGCGGAACTAAAACAGCAACGTCCACACAATTCAATGTAAAGCTCTCAACTGAAGCATAGCGGAAATACTAGATCAAACTCACGTTGCACATGTGCCCAATGATCGTTATGAGTTTTGATATCCGTCTGAGAGACAGATATTACCATTTAAGGGTTAAAGACGCTGAAGTATATAGTTTAGGTAACCCAGAGGATGACCCGAAACCTCAGTAATCGCACCGGTCGCTGGGAGGAGAGGGGAATTCTTATCTAGGCTAATGTACATTCTCCACTTCTTACTCCATTGTCCGATGGTACGGAGATCGCGCTATATTGGAGGAAAACAGAAGCGAGAGTTCTTGTTCTGTGCCATTATCAGAACTAATTCGCATACTGTACCTAACAGTCTTAGATCCCTGAGGAAGTTAGACATGCAGTGGGGGATTATACACTGTCTTCCAGGACTCCTATAGATATGGAAGTGACTGTTGAAAATCGTCCTTCTAATCACGTGTGTGGTTCCAATGGAAGCTGCTTATCAGTGAGAGATAACCAGGAAGAATGTGTGCCTTCTTGAGTTTGTACAGAAGGCCTTGGTGTCAGGTGGTGACAAAGGCCTTATCTACGGCCAGTAGCACTGCGGTTGTCTTGAAGATCTTCTGGAAGCCCAAGGCAGTCGCAAGAGTTACCTTCTTCGAAGAGAGGGATGAGCCGGACCAGGAGCAACCGCTCAAAGATATTTGAGACGGCAGGGAATAAGCTGAGTAATCGAAGGCAATAAATAGAGAAAACAAAGCGATTAAACACCGTAGACAGGAGCAACACCATACAAGATGCCAGGTACCACTCCACAGCCACCCAGCCTCCGGACCAATCAGTGGAGAGCCTTCTCGACATAAATTAAGTGGCATTTGCAACCAACGCTTCGGATACTTTCTCCGAGGAAACGTCGACTACGCCACAGAAGATGCCAACCAATGTGGATGAAATGTCTGGAGCATCTATTTCCATCAGAACACGGCACAACAGCCAGGGAATAACTTCCGGTTGTTTTCTGCTTGTTGTTTATATTATTGTATTATTTAAGTTCTTGATTCTATTACTTGTCTTATGACAGTGAATATGCAGTGGTGTCTTGGTACCTGTAAGGAGAACCTATCGATCCCCCATGATGAGCGTCTATTGTTGGTTTCTTCAGCAGCAAGAGCCAATTTCGCATAAAAGAGTCCCGGAGTCCAAAGGTAATGTACTAATAAATTCCACTGTAATGTTTATTTTCTGTGTGATAGATGAATAAAAACCTCAAATTTCAGAATACAATTACAATTCTGTGAGGTGTATCCAACCAAATCCGCGATGTGATAAAATTAGGGAATTTATCAAGACCTACCTCAGTAATGAGAATACACGACATACCTACAGAGATCTGATATTTTTACAGGATGTTTATGCATTCCTTCTGAGTTTGCTACTTTCGTTTTGATGATACAAATTTAATAAAATAAACACAAGATTTTCTTAATGAACTTCTAAGATATAAAATAAAATTTCGACAGTTTATTTGTTTTAAAGTATATATTACAGAAATCTCAATTTAAAAAATCATATAATCACTGTATTATTTCGAATGTATATTATAAATGTTATGCACATAGGCCTAGTATTATCTGCACTAATATATGTGTGGCATTAGTGAGATACGAACTGAGACATTCCTTAGTAAGAAAATAACTGAAGGTGTTGGGAAAATACGGATGACATTAGAAATCAGCATGGCCAATTTACTATAAATCAGGCACTTTCAAGTCATTTCCTTAAAATTTTAAAAAATTTATAAAGTTGTGTAACTAGAAGGAAAAAGGTACAGAAAGCTGGATTACTGAATCACGACTGAATCAAATTGTGTTCACTGAAAGTAATACTAATAAGTACATATATACCCACAAGTAGCAGAAGAGTTACGAAAGGGAATGTTCATTTGTTCTATTAAGCACCCAGTTGTATATACTGTAACAAATGAAGAAAACACCAGTTACTGCTATTCACACTTTATTGCCTTTTAGTCAGTTAGCGTAGTGCTAACGTTACACTTAGATTGCTTTTGTACAAGCTCAGAGCAACAGAACAACTGCCGAATCACAAATAAGAACTGAACTGCTCGTCGACACGATTCCTGAACGCTTCGTATACGTCTTTTTCCCTCCTGCCCGGTGCTTGGTAGCGACTTATATAGGTCCTTAGACAGAGGGAAAGTTCTGGAGGTAGAATATTCGGGAGTGCCTGTGGCGGAACGGTCCAGAAACCGCACCGCCATGTAATAGCTATTGTCTCGTACGCTCCTATTGTTGTCGGCGGCAGGTCGTTAGGCCAGGCAGGCGACTGGCTGGGTCCCCCCTCCCCAGTGTAGGCAATCAGATGCGGCGGGCGCGGTGACAATACATAATATGAAACATTATTCGTAATTATCCTTGTAAACACAGTCAAAACTTATATTGCATATCCTAGAACTGTGCCGCCACTGCCTTTTCTTCCACCTCTGTCAACCTTCCATTCTGTCCTAAACAGTCTAAAGAGCCCTTTCTGCTTGTTTCCTCGCTTTAATTTTCCTTTTTTTGTCTCTCAGCATATCTCATAATACAGTAGAACTCGATTAATAGATGCAATGAGAACTGAGAGGCTGTCAAGTTAATAAAATGTCTAGTTTTACAGAATAAGGGATTTGCTATTTACAACCCATAATAATGCAAATTACATAAATGCACTTTATAGGAAACGGAAAATTGTAATATACCCCAAAGTCAATTACGTAATATGTTCCCTTTTGCAGGTCTGTTTAGCGTATCCAATTTAATGTCCATCGTCATGTTCACTTGTTCTGGCACAAACACAGGTGTAACAGGCCTGAAGTCTGAGAAACTGTACCCTAACCAGAAATATGTAACTGAAAGTTTTTGTTTACCACGTATGTTCTGGGCAAAGCAATAAACGTTTTAAAAAATTTAGTGCCCTTGCCCTACAGTAGTAGCTTTTGATTCCGTGGCAATGGTGTGCTTATTTTCTGACTAGATTTCGAACATCAACCTTTTGTTACTGTGAGGGAGAATGCGGTTAGGTTATATTCCTAATTTACCTGTACTGTATATACCGGATAGTGGATTATAGAAATTATTACTATCAAGTTTATCAATAAAAAATAAAAACAATGAAATAAAAAAGTCTCCAGGCCATCAAGAGTCGACACAAACACCCATGTCCATGGCGGAACTCGAACCTGTGACCCAAAGCGCCAAAGACATAGGCTTCAGTGTCCACGGTTACAAGGACCAGCAGCAATTAGCAGCAAACTCAACGTACACGTTTTCTTAATTGTACTGTGAAGATCTCAAACATACTGCACTATCAAAATCATGACATTTTTTACAAAAAACTGAAAAATTTAAGAGGTTGAATCAGGACTGATAAAAATCAATGCCGTATCCAGGATTGAACCATGGATCTTCCGCTTATCGAGCGGCTGCTTTAACCACGAAGCTACCATGGCCAACTTGTCAGTATAATATTGGCTATGGCATTGAATTTTTCATTCCTGATTCCACCACATTGCCCACACACGGCTTGTGTGTTTAAAACTCCAGCAGTAAGTTTGTTGGCACAAATAAATAATAATTACCAACTTAAAAATTGTTCTACGTAAAAGGGAGTTTTGGAAGTTTTTTTTAAAGATACTTGGGTCACAACATTGGAAGATACGAAGCATAAATACTGTATCTTATATATAGACACCGATACCTACACGCGTGCACTAACACTCACATGCACGCACACACATACGCAGACCATCTAAAAATCTAATGTGTTATCTGACCTCCTGTACTCTTGTACTAACTATTCTTACTAACTCTTATTTCTCTATCTTCTTCATATTAGTCGAGATAAACATCTGCAGAAATTATCTTATTGCTTATTTTCTTGTAGGACCTAGGGGAATACCCCATATTTGAGCGAAAGTCAAATCTCCAAAAGCTTTGAAATTCCGTTCCCTTTGCACGGCCAAGAGATAAAAAGGTGAATAACCACCTTCCATTTGAGAAAAGTTTCATTGTTGCAAACTTCACACCAATTGCAAGGAATATTTCGAAATGGTTCACTCCACAAAAAATGCATTTTAATGTCATGCATTTTAATTGTATTTTAATGTGATTTACATTTTTTGGTAGTAAGATTTGGTCTATCTCTTACTGTTTACCAGTTATGCAAAAGCTATCAAGATTAAACAGGACTACAAAGGCCATAGCCATAAAATTTCAAATATACATTTCATTTGCCATAAAACTATCTTAAACATGGAACATTTCCATAAAATTCGTTAAAACCATTTTTGAGAAAACAAAAACTTTCCACGTTAACGGTAGTTTAGGGTGGAGCAATTTTCTTCAAAATTCTTCGTGTTGCATCCTTGAAAGATATCAAAGTTAAATACCAATTTTAGTTTCTGAGCAACTTTTCGTTTTTGGTCTATGCTGTTCATACACACACGCACACGCACACACACACACACACACACACACAAACACACACACACAAACCCACACACACTCACACAAACACACTGACCTTTTTCTAAAACAGCTATTTTTGGATTCAGGGGGTCTCAAAACATATATTTCCGGAAAAATCTTATCGAATGCAACACTTCGCCTACTTACTATATACGTAGTAGATAAGTCAAAGTACGGTTTTTTTTTTTTTTTTTTTTTTTTTTTTTTTTTTTTTTTTTTTTTTTTTTAATTTAGTGAGTCTCATAAGGCGTATTTTCAAGAAATTCTCGTTACTAAATTTTGAATACAATACAATATTTCCTTTACTTACTAATGGCACGTAGCAAAGAAGGCAAAAAAGGTAATTTCGTGCAGAAGGGCAATATTCAGATAAAATAAATACATCAAGTTTGCTAATAGCATCATATGTGAAATTACTATTATTTTAATGAAGCAAGGTGGTATTATTATGGAAAAAGCGGGGGCAAAGACTAACAAGCTTTGTTTTTCTTACACAGACACAACTCATGCAAAGCTTGTTTGCTTTTCTTTATCGCACTTCATTTGTTACAGAAATGTTTATTTCTCGCAATTTCACCTATCTCTTATATATACCTGCAAGGAGATTAAATATAATGGGGACGGACAGAGCGCTTTAAAAAGGGGAAAATATTATTAGAGCACCATGTGTTATATTTTTCTTTGAGGTCGCTTCCTTTTCTTTTTTTCCATAAAATTAATCTTCTCAACTCAGTTCCCCTTCACGCAGAGGACGGTTGCTTGAAAGACTTAGCAACGTTTTCAGGAAGCATATCAAACAACTGTATATTAACAGTCTATTTATTTTCACGAATATTTAGAGAAAAATGTAATATTTTAAACAAGATGTGAAATTGCCGTTTTTCGCTTGTGATTTCCCAGACTATCCCTATATTTCAAGCTTTCTTTCACGCGGTGTGTATTTCCAACTACATTAGAAGCCCGAAATAACCCGACCCAACATACTGTGAATTCGGATTTAACGCAGGAGAAGTATGTCTTCGGAAAATATATCGTACTTCTGATCCAGCCATCCGTCCCTCCATTTATTCAGTCAGTCAGCCAGTCAGTCAGTAAGTCAGTCAGCCAGCCAGTCAGCCAGTCAGCCAGCCAGTCAGTCAGTCAGTCAGTCAGTCAGTTAGTCAGTCAGTCAGTCAGCCAGCCATCCAGTCAACCAGCCAGCCAGTCAGCCAGTCAGTCAGTCAGTCAGCCAGCCAGTGAGCCAGTCAGCCAGCCAGCCAGTCGGTCAGCCAGTCAGCCAGTCAGTCGATCAGCTAGTCAGTCAGTCAGTCAGCCAGTCAGCCAGTCACTTAGTTAGTCAGCCAGCCAGTCAGCCAACCACCCAGTCAGAAAGCCAGTCAGCCAGCCAGTCAGTCAGTCAGCCAGTCAGTCAGCCAGTCAGCCAGTCAGTCAGCCAGCCAGTCAGTCAGACAGCCAGCCAGCCAGTTAACCAGCCAGTCAGGTAGCCAGGCAGCCAGCCAGCCAGTCAGTCAGTCAGTCAGTCAGTCAGCAGGCCAGCCAGCCAGTAAGCCAGCCAGTCAGTCAGCCAGTCAGCCAGCCAGTCAGTCAGTCAGCCAGTCAGCCAGGCAGCCAGTCAGTCAGCCAGTCAGTCAGTCAGCCAGTCAGCCAGTCAGTCAGCCAGCCAGTCAGCCAGTCAGTCAGTCAGTCAGCAGGCCAGCCAGCCAGTCAGCCAGCCAGTCAGCCAGCCAGTCAGCCAGTCAGTCAGCCAGCCAGCCAGTCAGTCAGTCAGTCAGTCAGCCAGCCAGTAAGTCAGTCAGACAGCCAGGCAGCCAGTCAACCAGCCACTCAGTCAGCCAGCCAGTCAGTCAGTCAGCAGGGCAGCCAGCCAGTCAGCCAGCCAGTCAGTCAGCCAGTCAGCCAGCCAGTTAGTCAGTCAGCCAGTCAGTCAGCCATTCAGCCAGTCAGTCAGCCAGTCAGTCAGTCAGTCAGCCAGCCAGCCAGGCAGCCAATCAGTCAGTCAGCCAGTCAGTCAGTCAGTCAGCCAGTCAGTCAGCCAGTCAGCCAGTCAGTCAGTCAGTCAGCCATTCAGTCAGCCAGCCAGTCAGCCAGTCAGCCAGCCAGCAAGCCAGTCAGTCACCCAGTCAGCCAGCCAGTCAGGCAGCCAGCCAGTCAGTCAGTCATTCAGTCATTCAGTTAGTCAGTCATTCAGTTAGTCAGTCATTCATTCGGTCAGTCAGTCATTCATTCATTGATTTATTATTTTCCAGTTTTAAAAGTTGTGTTAAAATTTGCTTCAAAGAGCGGTGCGTGGGCCTTGACCATTGTGGCCACTGCATTCCTAGCGTTGACCTTCGCCACTGCATTACTAAGAATTTTCCAAAGTAACGAACATGCACACCCAAAAAGATATTCTGCATGTTAGTGAAGTGATAACTAACATAAACAAGGTGATTCTGTGTATGAAGGAACAAAATTAATATAACAGTATTCATCTCCATTTTGCTACGATCAAACAATAAGGGGAGAAAAAACGTGAATTATACCGCCAAACAAAACCTGTTGACTTCCTTAAGGCAATGTAAAATTAGGTTAGTGTAAAATGGATACAATCTAGTTGTATGTCCTGCATTAATTAACATCGGTTTTAGGACTGGAATACACCCATATCATAACTGGTGTTTTATTACATTTAAAAGGGGTGTAATTTACCCTATAATATATGCCTTACAATGTACTGTAATTTATTATTGCACGAATGTCTCCCCTTCTCCACCGGATCGATTTTTGTCACTTCTAAGCTCACATTACGATATACCGCCAAATCATTATAACCCGGGCTAAAGTAAGTTCCGCAATAACCGCGTTATTTCGGGATTCTAGTGTATTAGTTTTATTTGAATAAAATTATCTTTCACCTAATCACGATATATTTATTTGTTACATATTATAATCATGTCAGTTTACTAGACAATCTATTATAAACAATACATCGAACCATTACGCTTTTAGCGAGATAAATGATAATATGTGCATCATTTCCCTATGCTTCCTATGAGTTAAGTGGATGAGGACTGGCTATAAAACGAAGAGACGGAGGGGATTCCACACTGCTTTAGACTATAGTACGTGAGAGCTCAGGAGCAAGGGATGAAATAAGAGAACCCTACGGGCGTGTTGGAATCCGAGCCAGTAGCATGAGCCAGCGTTAGAGTACCTACCTAACGTATGCTGGGGACTCTTCATCTTAACACCACGGTTTGCCAAGCAGCCACCAGTGTCATTGATTTTGACAGCGGTCAAGCTACGACAACGCCCTCCACAATTTGAGAGTAGCGGTTACAGTTCACAAAGTCCCCACACAGCAGCACCAACTCGCCCATCACCAACACTGAAAGACCAGATTGAAGTGAAGGTGGGATGATATGGAGGGCCGGGAAATTCGAGAGATGTAATTATCTATCCAAGCATTCACCTACTGACCCAGGAAACCCCCTAAAATACCCATGGGTCAAGAAGGTCGTACATGGGAATCGAATCCACGACCTTCCAAATGCCAGCTTCACACGTTACCAAGGAACCATCTTGCTGGGTGAACTCCTCTTAATAATGTTCTATTCATATGTGAATAGCGTCTACTTGTTTAATGACTTGAAATTACATGCATAAATGGAGCCGAAGGGATACCGCATGACAGTATGATTGCCTTCTATATGGATAATCAATAAACAAGCGGAAAAAAATGGGGAAGGGATAACCTATACCATAA
The DNA here is from genome assembly GCA_030765045.1 of Tenodera sinensis. NCBI lineage: Eukaryota > Metazoa > Arthropoda > Insecta > Mantodea > Mantidae > Tenodera > Tenodera sinensis. The sequence goes on along the minus strand of CM060961.1, from coordinate 88,767,880 downwards.
TATACTGGCCATGAAATATGAAAACTTGGTAGAGCTATCTTTCTTTATCACTGCAAGAATTACAGATGATAGTCTTTAGTGGTAACGAAAGCATCTTGTCTTCCAACATGCGAACACCAGTCGCGCAGCAGCGTGTGTAAGGAGAGGTTGTTTTGGCGAGAGCTTGTTCGCTTGGTTCGACTTTCAACTTACGTGACTTTGCACCAGCTATAACTCGCTGGTTTTCATTACACATTTTTGTGTGTTAAATAAGTGTGATTTTCTAGTAACGTAAAAATGTATATAGAACGAAAGAACACATTAGTACTAACGTTTGTGGATCGTGATGTGCCGAAACCGTCTCCATACGAACTACATGAATGGATTCACGATATATTCCGATTTGAAGAAGAGGAGCTGGAAATGATACAGATCAACAACTACACCCGGCAAATATACATCCAGTGTAAGGAAGCGCTGCGAGTAAAAAGGGCCATAGAGGACACAAACGGTGAGTCAATTTTTACCTATAGTAATGGACAAAGAAGTAAAGTAACAATAACAACGGCAGGTCTAGGGTTTCGTATTGTGAAATTATACCACTTACCCAAAGATTTAAACCAAGAAATTGTACGACAACATCTAGGAAACTACGGCACAGTACTAGCACTATCAATGGATACTTGGGGGCCCACGCTTCGATACAAAATCAGTAACGGAGTACGCACTGCAAAGCTAGATTTAAAAAAGCATATTCCCTCATATATAGATATTGTCGGATATAAAAGCTTTATAAGCTATGAAGGTCAACCAATTACATGTGCGGTGTGTAGTGAAACAGGACATTTACGAAACAACTGTCCCAGACGGAGGGTAATCACGCAGACACCACGTCTAACAGACCCGCCCACATGGTCTAAACTAGTGCAGGGAGACTTCCCCATTAGACGGGTACCGGTGGATTTGCCACAAGACACAGCTATGACCTCGGCAGAAATGACGACTACTGATAAAGAACAAGTAACTGCAGCTCAATTTTCAGGAAAAGATACCGTGGTCGAAACACAGAGGGAAACTGTAATCAATCCTGAACAGGCGGAAAATTTACTAATGGATGATGATGCACAAAGTGATGCCCCGATAACGAACTTTACCACTATTCCAATGGCAGAGGAACCCTCCGAGGTGACACCAGAAACTTCAAATATAACTTCAGAAACATGTGCATTCGCTCCAATAACGACAGATATGGAAGTAGTGCCCACAATTTCCAATAATAGTAGAAACCGCGACCCACGCGTGAAAAAGAGACGTACGGAGAGTAGCAAGGGTAACCGAAAGAAAGAGAAAACTGAAGAATCATTCGAAAATGACCCGGGTACTCCCACACCGCTATCATAATGCCTGATGTTTCTTCTTGGCTGTTCCTATTCTACCTCATCTACTTAATTTGCATGACTTATACCCGTATTTATGCCACCTTAAATGTCAATGGTATACGCAGTACTGCTAAACAACAACTTCTCAATAATTTCATTTTCAGCCATGATATTGACATCCTACTCCTGCAAGAGGTGAACACCGATAATTTAAACTTCCTTGGTCCTCAGTATAACTACATTTGCAATGTAGGCATTGACAATAGGGGCACAGCAATAATATACAGATCGACTTTGAGAATTACCCATCATGAGGAACATCCTAGTGGACGCATTTTAGCTATGGTAATAGACAATGACATCTTAGTGGTGAATGTGTACTTGCCATCTGGCTCCAATAAACGACGAGACCGTGAATCTCTCATTGCAGATGATATGCCATATTTCTTTCGTCACAGCTATAATTACTTGTTGCTGGGTGGTGACTTTAACTGCGTGTTACATGCCAAGGACCAACGAGGAACTTATAATCCGTCACCCGCACTACAGCGCCTGTCTTCGGAATTGCAGTTAACTGACACTTGGGAATATCTACATGGAAATGAAGTTCGCTACACTTTCTGTCGTGCTACCTCCGCTTCACGAATTGATAGGATTTATGTTAATGGCCTTCATCGAACCAACATCCGGAATGTCCTTGTTGTACCTGCCGCAATAAGCGACCATCATGCCGTAATTGTGAAGATGACAGCATCCACTCCTTTACCCATCCTTGGTAGAAGCTACTGGAAATTAAATAATGCTCTATTATATTATGAGGACGTACAACAACAGTTTCGTGAAACTTGGGAAAGCCTTAACGTACGAGCGTCCAGGTCTTGCTACCAGGAGCTTCAACAGTGGCTTTTGATTTATAAACCAGCGATACAGTCCTTCTTCAAATGTGTTGGTAAGGCTAAGGCTGCCGAACGAGCTAATAGCCAACACTATTATTACGCCCTGTTACATGATTTAACTAATCAACAGAGCACCGGCAACGACGTCAGTGGCAGGATAACTGCGATAAAATTAAAAATTCGTAAAATTCAGGAGTCCATTTTAGACGGTATACGGGTGCGTTCTCGTGCCCTCTCAATTACTGATGATGAACGTGCTGCTTTGTACCATGTAGCTTCGGAGAAGAAACGACACCAACGTAAATTCATATGTGATATTTCCACTACCAATGCTACTCTCCTACGCACAACGCCTGAAATTCTCCGAGGGGCAGAGGAACACTTCAGACAGCAATATGGTGAACATCCTACTCTTGATTCCTCAAAAAGAGTACTTTTTGAGGCTATCAATAAAACTGTGAATCCTACTGATAAGGATGAATTGGACGCACCTATCACCATGGATGAACTTCGGGACGTGATTTTTAAAGCCAGCAACAATTCTGCACCAGGACCAGATGGTATTAGCTATACTTTTTACAAAGTATTTTGGACGATCATTAAAGACCGTCTGCTACAACTGATGAACGCCACTTTTGCCATGAGCGACCACTTGTCAGGGTTTAATGAAGGAATTGTAATTTTAATTCCAAAATGTATAAAACCACACCATTTTAACAGCTTTAGGCCGATAACACTACTGAATACTGATTTTAAAATTTTTACAAAGATTTTAGCCAACAGATTGCGTAAAGTACTGCCAGCCTTGATTGGACCGGAACAAACTTGTGGACTTCCAGACAGGAAAATCTCGCACAATTTGATACAATTAAGTGATGCTGTGGTATATCTCGAGGAACATCCTGAGGAAGAAGCGGCCTTGTTGTCATTGGACCTCGAGAGAGCATTCGACAATATTGACCATAATTACATTTTTGGTGTCTTGCAGCACATGGGTATTTCTGATCGTATCCTACAAACCATTAAACTAGTGTACAAGTCTGCATACTCCAGAATCCATATCAATGGATATTTTACTAGGCCAATACCCATTTTGAGTGGTATACGACAAGGTTGCCCATTATCAATGTTATTGTTTACAGTTTGCACCGAACCTTGGTGCGATTGATGAAGAAACACTTATTTTCACCTACAGTGCCGACAAGACTGCTCACCATAAAGACTTATGCCGATGACCTGACTCTGCTACTCCGCTACCATCATCAAGTTTTCCTACTTCCGCACATATTACAGTTTCATGAACAGGCATCTTGCGCGAAGATTAATTATCAGAAGTCCTCATTGATACCTTTTGGGACCTGGCCTTGGACGTTAACGGTGGATGATGTGCCCATTAAAGACCACGTCACTATTCTAGGCCTCCAAATCACCACGAACGTCACAGAAATGGTAAACATAAATTGGACATCTTTACTCAATCGCATCCGTTACTCCCTACAGCGCAACTTGAGTAGAAACCTTAACATTCTCCAGAGAGTTTGGTATGTTAACCTCATGGGATTATCCAAGATTTGGTATTTGTTCCAAATTCTGCCCATCCCGTTAGAGATTTCCCAGCGCATCGAGCTGGCAGTGTCATATTATTTGTGGAATGGACATGTATATAAAGTGGCAAAATCTCAGCTGTGGCGTCCCATCATGAATGGAGGCCTAGGACTCATTAAGGTCTCCGAAAAATGTTCAGCACTGTTAATTAGAACTTCTTTACAGATGGGACAATTCAAGGACAACAAACAACTTCACTCCAGCACTGGAACATTAATGAACCATGCCATTTATCGCCGGATGGTGAAATGTATTACCACTTTACCTGCGAATTTCGTCTCTGGGGATCCAATTCCAACTACAAAGATCCTCTACCGTCATCTGCTGTTACGTATTCCTTCTACTCCCACAATAGAGGTTAAATATTCCAATATTCCTTGGAAGAATATCTGGAGAGTTTTTCGCTACGCTGATATCCCGACGGACTGGAAGGCCTCTGCCTACAAGATGCCCAATGCCATAGTACCCACAGCAGAAAAACAATATCGCCACAACATCTGCAATTCACCGCATTGTTCTCGATGCCACAACCTTGACACCCTTCAACACCGTCTTACAACGTGCATTCCCGAAACTTGGCAGTGGATACAAAATAAAATCCGCTGCATTACCAGGGCAGATAACCCAAATACCATTCGCAGGGCAATCCTGCAGCTAGATATCCAGGTGAAAAAACACGTCTTTGCCCAAATATGGCTTATCATGGGCTATATCCACTATATGTTGCAGGATCCATCTCCTAGTGTCCGTGGCCTGGAGAGATTTTTAACAGAACATAGGACGCGCCTCAAAAGGAAAAAACGTGACTTTCTCTTGATGCTTCACCCGAACATAGATGTCCTTTCTGTGTAAAGGATTATGCCAGCTGGATGGAGATATCACCATCTCGGAAGTGTCATCGCCCAGTTGCCAGATGAAACCAAATGGAGGACCAGCAAAGGATTATGCCAGCTGGATGGAGATATCACCATCTCGGAAGTGTCATCGCCCAGTTGCCAGATGAAACCAAATGGAGGACCAGCAAAGGTAACTTACATCATGCAATGAACTTCTGTGTAAAGGAGTGTGCCAGCTGGATGGAGGTATCACCATCTCGGAAGTGTCATCGCCCAGTTGCCAGATGAAACCAAATGGAGGACCAGCAAAGGTAACTGACCTCATGCAATGAACAGCAATATGCTTTACCAAATGAAAGAACATTACAAAATGCAGAAATGGTTTAGTATTGTACACCCGATTGTATTGCTTCTTTTATCTAATTTAAATAAATAGAAAAAAAAACCAGGCAATTTCTCTCAATAGTCCTAGGATCGTTGAGAACGGTGTGACTAAGGAAAAACCGAGGAACAACCGATTGGGAAAATTCTGATTTCTTCATTAAGTTGGAAGCTTCAGTTAAAGCTAACGTGTGCACAATTCTACATTAACTGTGTCTATCCAGCTTTCAACCAGCAGCGTATATTAAGGGACACTGGGAGTGAAATTTGAAAGTTCCACATTTCTTGATAGATTTTTCTGAAAGTTTTACTGTTTTTGTATCTATATGAGAATAGGAGGTACACCAAATACCATTAAAATTGGATAATTCGTTTATGATATATAAATTATTTTATGAATTTAATTGGCGCATTTTCAAAATGTAGGTCGCATCTATTGACTGTTCAAAATTCATTTATATTGGCAGAGGTGGTACTCTAAAACATGGGTAACAATTGTATGAAGAAATATTTCAAATACGTTTGCTGATTATGCTGTACATATTTTTTTAATATCAAAGAAAATTCAATCTTAAAAATGATTGATTTTTTTCATAAAAAATGTTTTTGGAATTCATGTTAATGATAACATTAATATTGAATCATAGTTTTGTTTAGCTGCTATTTATGAATACCTTTGGAAATTTTCATTGAATTTGAAACAAAACTCAGGCGCGACCTTTTTTTGGAATATGCAGAAATGTTGTTTTGAGAAAAACAGGCTTTTATACAGGAACATGCTGTGTAAGTTAAGGGAAGAGCACTACTTGAAAGGGTCGTAATGACTACATGGAGTGGGAATATGAAAAACATTAGCTGATCCAAATGCACAGGTATTCCAGGAACATTCTAAGGTAAAAAAACAATTTTCCACTTTTTGACAATTTTGACCAAAACTTCACTCCCAGTGTCCCTTAAAGAATAAAGATGGACTGAAGCTCCAATGTGCATGAAATATTAGGACCACCCTCAATGTTGTGTTTAGTTATTAATATATCAGCAACATGCGGCAAATAATGCAAATGTGAATATTACTCGTTTTCTGTACTTTTCACAGAAGGAACTACGAAATCGTTATTTATAAACAGAGGTTTTAAAATAATATGGTTGTGAAACTGTAACTGCAAAATGAAACTCTGAAAGCACTTAACGATAGTGCTTGCAATCAACTAAAACAGTTATTGAAATGTTAATAGTAAATTTTCCATAAAGGATGACGTGGGAATCTCACCACCCAAGGCAGCAACACCAACCTACTCATATATGTGCATATTTGGGGATAATGCAGAAGAAAGCAAGTTCGTATGTTCTTTTATACCCATATACGCGAAACTATGTGTTCTAAATATCTGAATATTGCGTTCATGTGCAGAGAGAGGTAAACTGAAATAATGAAAAATATTCTTGCTCTTCGTCGACTTAGCCGTGTTCATTTCAATTACGACCAAGAGGTAAAGTATACAAACAAATATGTGCTGATTAACGTTAGTTAAAAAGTCAATCGATTCGCTAATTTGCCAGAATCCCTGTGGATTAGTACACATCTCTCTGACACATGATTTATAAATGCAATAGTTAGAACTCCAAGTTTCAGAATCATCATGTTAATATACGCTCCATTAATTTAATTGGAAATATCTGGAAACTGTGGCATTAATAAACTAATACGTACATTACGCAACTATGGCTTCGCGTTATTATAATCTGTGATAACCCTCAAAATCTGATGCATTATATACAAGAATGAATAGGTTGCTTTCCTGGTAAGTGCTTATGTTGTCAGCAAACACCAAAATTTCCACCCATCAAGTTCAGAGTCTGCGCATGAGATACCGTGCATGTAATTGCGATTTACAAAAATTAACAGCTGTTTTAACATAAGCGCTGGTATTGAAAGGATAATTACAATATATGGCTTTGTTTTACTGTAAAAACATGTGTAATATCAAATAAACATACAAATTGGTTTTAAATGCAATAAGTGTCAAATTAGACTGAGGAGAAGGACACCCTCAGGCGTTGTATATTAATTTACATAAAAGGGAAAGGAAAAAACCTCCAAACCGGTTGCGAGTGTTTTGCCTGTTCGCGTCCACGGCGCACGTTGCCATCTGCCACTATCAATGGCAGATGAAGCCATGTAACATTTTAAAAGCTACTTTTTGAAGGCTTTAATTACAAGCTTTACTGAAATTGGCCATACATTTTTGGCACATTTTTAAGAAACTATCCAGCATTCGCCATAATTCACGTTGAGAAATGCTGGCAATTTCCTGGTGGATATTTTGTTTTAATTCTTCCAGAGTCTGAGGGTTTGTCTTCAGCACTTTATGTTTTAAGTTGCCCCAGAGATAAAAGTCGCAGGGGGTTAGGTCGGGGGACCGAAGGGCCACAAATCTAGACTGAACTCTCCTGGACCACGGTTTCAATTGTTCTCATCGAAAGAACTGTTGCAGAGTCTTGTTGAAAAAAGGTAAAACCACGCTCTCTGTCTGCTAATTTTCCAAAAAGGGGGTAAAATTTTATAAACGTATGTATGGGCGTCAACTGTTGTTCTCCGTTAATGGCGCACCATACGCCAATTTTTTGGTCATGAAGAGGTACTTCATAAAGAATGTTAAGTTTGTCAGAGCCCCAATAACGATTATTTTGTGTACACACACATTCGTCAATGAAAAATATGAAATATGGATCTATTTCGCCATTGTATACACTATTGGCAGTTCACTCACAAAATGTGCACCTAATTACAGGATCACTTGGTTGAACAGCGTATGCCACAGTTATTTTATATGGTTTCAACTTTATCAGTTTGTAGCTTTTCACAAAGAGCCATAAGAAATGCCTACCTGTTGTGCAAGACACGTAAGCGATTTTTGGAGATTATTCTGCATATCGAATGATGAATAAATACACGCTGTGCAGTAGAAAACAAATGCTGAGCCATAGTACACTTTGTGACTAAGTATAGGATAAAGTAACAAATTACTCGTAATAACTGAAGCACATCATATCACCGTCAATTCAATAGTGCAGAGTAATGCCACATCAGCATGACCTTGTTTACAGCAGCAATGCGTTATCATGTTGCCACACGCCCAGTGGAAAAACTCCGCGCAGCCGGTTCGGAAGTTATTTTTTTGCTAACGTAACTAGAGCTCATTGCAAAAGGTACTGATAGACATTTTACTCATTACACTTGAGAACAAAAAATAGTTTTGTATGTTTCCTTCGCTTCATGAGTCAAATCTTACTGATTTTAGGAGAAAAAACGAATATTACAAAAATATTAGCCTTAAAGGTGGAATCAATCACAAACATTAGTCATCTATATGGTTTGCAGGCTCTCGCCAAAGCAGAGGTATAGCTAAGGTCATAGATAGTTTTTTTTATTTTTTCAGTCATTTTCGTAGTATAACAGACTAAGAGTTGCAAAAGTTACATGTGGAGCCCATGACTTATCCTGGTCCTCTACCTTTATAGCAGAATAATGCCAATAGGTAGTCTTTACAACAGGAGTAGGGTTGCACTTATGTGATGAAAATGTTACTTCACCACAAATGTAACAAGTTTTCACTGACTTTTCACATTTTCGTGGCATTTTAATTATGTTTTCACCTTAAAAGATTCACAACACCAGAAATTCTACATAAATTACATAAACAATATTAATCTTATGCTCACAGCAACACTATGAATAATGTTTATGACAGCTGAAGAACATTGTGTTTTGTAAGCTGAAAATAAAATTTTCCCCAAACAGAAAATGTAGACTCTAGAAAATAGACTTGTTACTTTATTGCTAAAAAGGGAATTAGTTGTTCCTATGGTTATTTATGAATTCAGCAGGTGGAAATTCACAAGAATCGGTAACTTTGAGCCCGAAACATTTGCATTGTCAGCCATTGTTATTGAAGACAATAAAACGCTATTTAACAGATATCTCAAAGTCCACTATTTGCGAATTTACTGCTTATGATTGTATGTTATGTGTGTCACCACAGAGTACACGGCGTAATTATGGTATTATGTTTACAAGATCAATTTTACGGACTTTATAGCAGACGCTCTAACAACTATTAACAACACCTTAGGCGGAACACTTGCTGTAGTTTGTATAACCTAATAGCAACAAAACTTGCTCTACTCAATTACACATCCACATGCAGATTCTACGTGTCGTACCGCACATTAAAGCAATTCTTCTATTTGTATTAAGTTATTGACTATTTACCTTTGAAGTGAATTTTTTTTCATATAAAACTTTTTATAAATTGCTGAACGTTTAAGCTTTTATCGGAGGCAAATAGGAATAAAATGACAGGTGGTAGCAATGGACTACCAAATTACCATGGTCATAGTAACAAGCTGCTCTTGCAAAGGAAAAGAAACAATCTGATGCGTTAGGTTCACATGACCTTCTTTACCGCAAATATGTCTACAAAGCTTACATTTGACAGTTTGATACTAAATTGTTCTGTTTAAAGAAAATCGAATCGCGAACCCCTGGTGATAAGCTAGAGAGCTAACCACTCGATCGCAAGGGCACCTTGGCTAAATGTTACACGCCCGTTCTTACTGCACACTGCACCGCAGGCGGTAGACAAGCATTGTAAATGGAGTCAAAACATAATTTGGTTAGCAAATTTCGGAAAGAAGTGTTTCAGGTCTTAGTTCAGAGTATCTCCAGGTATTTGCACCTGCAGGGTAAAACATCACAAAGGTGTTAAACAAGTTAATAACGGTTAGGTATCTCAAAAACTACAAATGTCACAACGTTTTTAGAAATAAGGTGATGTATGGTGTTTTTAGTATTAGTTTTATCTATCTCTTAACGATTATCAATTTTACAATATCATGGAGCATTCTTTCCGAATGAAGATTTCACAGAGTATTCCCAGAACATTGCAGATATAAACTTTATTTTCCATGCAAATGTTTTAAATAAATGACAATTTTTACAAAATAATTAGACATTTTTGAGAAAATAAATCGTTTCGAAACACCTTCGTGAAAATATTAGTTTGGGGGACTTGGAGAATACTCACTATACCAAGTTTGGTATTTATCTGACTTTTGCTTTTGTCATGATATTCACGAACATATACCTATTAACCCACCACTGGGCCTTTTTCTGAAACGGAGCTGAGTTACACGCACTACTAACTACTAGTAGTGGTAGTAGTAGTAGCAGTAGTAGTAGTAGTAGTAGTAGTAGTAGTAGTAGTAGTAGTAGCAGTAGTAGTAATAGTAGTAGTAGCAGTAGTAGTAGTAGTAGTAGCAGTAGCAGTAGTAGTAGTAGCAGTAGTAGCACTAGTAGTAGTAGTAGTAGTAGTAGTAGTAGCAGTAGCAGCAGCAGTAGTAGTAGTAGTAGTAGTAGTAGTAGTAGTAGTAGTAGTAGTAGTAGCAGCAGCAGTAGTAGTAGTAGTAGTAGTAGTAGTAGTAGTAGTAGTAGTAGTAGTAGCAGCAGCAGTAGTAGTAGTAGTAGTAGCAGTAGTAGTAATAGTAGTTTTTTTTTTTTTTTTTTTTTTTTTTTTTTTTTGTTTCGGCAGGGAAAAATCCCTCATGGACGCTACCTTAGCGAGTTGGACTCTAACCAACTAAAAAACCCTGCCCCGTCACATGCCATTCTGGGACTGCTTGTGGCATTACTTCAGAAATGGCAGTTGTCTAATCGTTCTAAACTATCTGTAATTGTCTATCCTCGGCTTCTTTGATCTTCAATATTGATTCACATAGTGATTTTACAATGGCCCATGTTTCTCTCTTATCCATAATCTTTTCTCCCAGATTATCAGCTGTTAACTGGAAACCTAACTTCCTTTGGGCGTCATTTCTCTGTAAATCCCATTGTTTACAGTGGAAAATGGTGTGTTCCACAGTGTCCACTTGTGTACAATATTTGCATAGGTCATCTTCGGTTTTCCCCATCCTCTTGGCATAATATCTGAATCTCCCATGTCCCGTCAAGACCTGCGTCAGGAAGTAATCCAGCTGTCGATGTTTACAATTTAGCCATTTATTAATGTCGGGAATGATTTTCTTTGTCCACTGCCCTACTATCGTGGTCTCTTGCCATCGTCTTTGCCACTTCTCAATTATTTGCATTCTGATGTTCATCTTCTCATGCTTAGAGAGTGGGCCACCTGCCTCATGTATGATTCTTCTTTCTTCCACTTTTAAATCTATAGGGATGGACCCAGTTATTACTTGTAAGGCTCTAGTTGATATAGTCCTATACCCAAAGGCTATTCTCAGAAGCATCTTTCGTTGTACCTTGTCCATGAGGTTCTTATAAATTCCTTTTTGAAGCACAGGACACCACAGAGGTGCAGCATATAGCAGCACTGAATATATTGCACTGCATAGCAACTGCCTTTTCATGGAGCTCGGACCTCCAATATTGGGCATCAGCCTAGACAATGCTGATGCTTTCTTCTCAGCTTTTTTGGTAATTGTCCTAATATGTTCTCCAAAATTTCCACCATCACCTAACATTACACCCAAATAACGTACTGCTTTACTGGGTGTAATCGTGGTACCTCCAACAGTGAAAAACACTTCCTTGCGCTTCCTGGGACCTTTTAGAATAACAGCTTCAGTTTTTTGTCCTGCCAAATCTAGTCTGTTG
>CM060961.1:88723634-88748634 GCA_030765045.1 Tenodera sinensis | reverse complement strand
TAAAGAAAGTAAAAAAATAGGGATACAAGGTCCAATGTCTTCATGGCTATGTCATTTCCTAACACAACGCTTTATTGCCACCAGATATGGAAGAAATATATCTAAATATAAACAAGTACACCGTGACCTGCCACAAGGTGCAGTGCTCAGCACTACACTTTTTAATATATTTATTAATGATCTACCACAGCAAATACAAGAATCAGGCGTGAAGTGTGCACTATTTGCTGATGACTTGGTATGGTGGACTTCAAAACCAAAAAGCAAAAGTACAGAACTGGAAAAAACCATGCAACAATCCTTAACCAACTTACAGAGGTGAACCAAAGAAAATTTAATGACTGTTAATACAACAAAATCAAACTACCAAATCTTTTCACTAAGAAAAAAAACCACTAAAATAAAACTAAATTTTGAGGGTCAACAATTACCAGAAACAAAGGAAGCAAAGTATTTAGGAGTTACATTTGATACCAAACTTACATGGACCAAACAAATAGAAAATGTAATGCAAAGAGCAGAGAGGCGCCTTTCACTGTTAAAACGTCTAACAGGAATGAAGCGGGGATGTTCCAGAGCAACGCATAACACAACATACAATGTATATATAAAACCACTATTTACTTACTGCAGCGAAGTTCTTGTAACAGCAAACACAAAAAAAATTCAAATCTTTCAAAACCAAAGTCTGAGATTAATTACAGGTGCTATCAAAACCACACCAATAGCAGCTATGGAAATACTGACCAACCAATACCCCATTGAATATGAAATAGAAAAAGCGGCTCTTATTCAACACGAAAAGTTGATCAGACTCCCATTCAATACATGGCACAAGAGAAATTTTACACATACACTAAAGACCCAGGAGAGCTTTCTTTCCAAAATTCAAGACATCAAGAAGGATGTATACCTTCCTAATTCAAAGGAAAACTTCATATCTAAAGTCAATCCAACACATACACTAGACATCACATATTATTTACACCTGACAGAAGAAGTAAAACAAAATGATACTCCAACTAGTGTTCTAAAATTATTGGCATTAGAGGCAATCCATACTAGATTTCCAGAACATGAGTGACTCCATATTTATACTGATGGATCATTGATATCAAACCAAGATGGAGCAGGTGCTGGAGTCACATGTCACCTCTTTTCCTATTACAAATCTTTAAGTTATGGAACTACAAACTTTGATGGAGAAATTGAAGCAATTAGAATGGCCCTACAAAATCTTTTGTACAGAATTTCACATTTTCAGCAAGCAGTTATTCTCTCAGATTCCAGGGTAGCAATTATAGCAATTACTTCCAAGTTGTCACCAAAAAACCAAACAATTATAGAATGTTGGAAAATCCTTACCCATCTAACAGCACTTCAAAAACACCTAGTCTTCCAATGGATACCGGCTCACTGTGGACTGAGTGGTAATGAGAAAGCTGATTTTCTTGCAAAAAAGGGTACCAGCGGTGTACAAAAATCTATAGTTAATCTACCATTTTATGCAGCTAAAAGATTAGTCAACTCTGAATTCAAAAAAATTATTGCAAAATATTACTATGAAAAATCAAAGAATAAAAGATGGGAACTACCAAACATTCAAACAGTGATTCCTGAGTATCCTCGAAAAACAGCAGTTGCAACCTTCAGGTTGATTACAGGACATGATTGTCTGGCAAAACATTTAAACAGAATTGGGATATATTCTTCACCACTCTGTCCTCTATGTGATCTGCAAGAGGAAATGGATCGAGACCACCTTCAAATATGCCCGGCCACTTCTAATGCCCCATGCATCAGTGAAAAATATTGGAGAGCAAGAGGATTAATGACTTCATTGTCAGAAATCCAGCATTAGCTAACAACAACAGATTCCCTTGTGGTCTAACTGGGAAAGTACGAATCGTTAGGGAATTTAGTGTCGTACTCGCAAGTTAGCCATGGTATCCTAGTGGTTAGAGCAACCGCTGGATAAGCGGAAGATTCGTGGTTCAAATCCCAGCTATGCCATTGAATTTTTCAGTGCTGATTCCACCTCTTAAACATTGCCTACACATGGCTTGTGTGTTTAAAAACACCAGCAGTATGTTCGTTGGCATAAATAAATAATAATTAGCACATTGTATCAATCAACAGGGGTATTATTTTTAACACCTATTCTATGAAGTTGATGATGATAATAATTACAATGAAAATAATATCATAATAATAAAGCATACACAACAATAACAAATATAGTAACATATTAATAATGATAAAAATACTAAACTAATTACAATATAACTGATAATTATGATTATGATTATCACTATGGTGATGATAGTAATTACAAAACGCAATTAGAATAATTAATAAAAGAATAGAAATAATAAAAATAATAAGGATATTAATAAAAATAATAACAATATTAACGAAAATAATGATAAGCATAATGATTATAATAAACATTCTAATTAAAATTATTAATAACAAATAATAATATGCTATGCTACACGAATGGCGATTTATGCAGGACGTGTATTGTAAAATTTGTGTCCTTTCTTGAGTGCCTTACAAAAGTGTTTACCAAGTACAGTAGTCCACAACATGAAAAACCACGCACAAGTTATAGTACATGCAGAACCTTCCGATTATTAGTGACGGCAGCCTACACTTCTCACCGAGATAGTCAAATGTTAGCAGATATAATACTTTGGTAGTTGCAGCTTCTAGGGCTAAGATGCACAAACAATTTAACTCGATATTCTCAAAAAGTCATGAACTAGCTTCAAATGGATTGTTACTAACCTCCATTACGTTACTTTCAGCAAAATACCGGGTGGAAGGGAAGTAATCATATTAATTTAAACCAGTATTTGGAACATATTCTGTATCTTACGTTTTTGTCCCTAACCATCTCCTACGAGATATTTTAGTTTTGCTGAAGAAAAGCTGGCAACACAGTAGATTCTGTGGATGCTATTTTGCATAGCTCAGTATATAAACAAACATCGTAACGGTGCGTCTTAAGAATAGCAACGCATACCCTGCCTCGTCCTTCTGTGTTTACTGTGCGAGTGTAACCCAATCACAAGCGTTAGCTCCCAAATCTTTACACGGAAACGAAAGTGCCGGACTTATTTACATCCACAGACCAGTTCAATTCCCTCAAAACAACTTTGTCAATAAGCGACACGTCTGAAGGAGCTGCTCGTAGTATTCCTTCACGTCGTTTAAATGATTAATTATTTCGAAATCGTGTGTGATGTCCCAGGTGAGAAGCAAGTTACTCTACGCATCTTACAAGTAACACATTGTTATCTTAGCACATTCTTCTGGAATTACGCATCCAATTTGTATCAAAAGTCATTTATTTTTTGAAATCGACTGAACAAAGAACAAAATGCCATTCGACTTATTTTTTTATAATGCTTCTATGAAACACATATTAGAAGAAATGAAGTGACTTCCCTTCCACTCTGTGTATGGTCCAGTAAATGATAATAAGCAGCGACAGGATTAGTTGCCGTGTGTTATTCTCGCAAAAACTCGAAAATGTCTCAATTGACTTGAATAGTTTCATCTTTGCTTAGTCCATCTCAATACTGGGATGGCTTAGCAAAAAATAACAGTAGGAAGAGCCCAAAGAAACAGCCGAGAAATCGAAATTGGTAATTTTGAATGGGAATTGCCACTAAGGATGTTTGTCCCCTATGGATTCAACCACTTGACCGATTACCGTGAAGTTCGACAAATAAATGTATTTTTGTCATGCAGGCTTGCCTGCTTTCCATTTTACTGTACAATATAACATTCACATGAATTTTAGTACTCACTTTTCTTTTATGTGACACATAACACCACTTTAGATTACCGTGAAATTCGAACGTAGGTATAATGTATTTTTGTGAAGGTTTCTATTCTGTCCATGTTACTATACAACTTAAAGTTCACATGGCTGTTTGTACTCGATTCTCTTTTACTAATTAAACTCACATATCCTTCTCTATTTGACCTTCAACAAAAAATCGCTACAATTTTCTATGACGAATAGAAATGCCACAGTCATGTTGCATTATCTTCTCAGTTTTCTTTTACCAGACACAATCACATTTCTTTCTCTGTTCCCCTTCAACAAAAATTTATACAATTATTTATGATAGAAATAGAAATGCAACACATTATATTCACACGATTTTCTCTGCAAACTTCTCTTTTACAAAACACAATCACAGTTCTTTCTCTGTTCCCCTTCTACAAACAACTCATACAATTTTCCATATGTTTGAAATTGAAACACAACTCAATACATTCACATGGTTATCCTTACTGGCGTTTCTTTTATGAAACACAATCACATTTGTTTCCCTACTCCCTCTTCTACAAAGACTCCACACAATTTTGTATAACATGACTGAAGTAGAAATCCAACGTCTTGCATTCACACAGCTCTCTTTATTCATTTTTCTTCCTGTGGTATTTGCGGTTGTTCAACAGTGCTTTTGCGTAGTGTTTTCCTGGTGTTTTTATTCATTTTGTTTCTTTTGGGTTCTTTATAGTATCCAAGTTAAGTCTAAAAGGTGTAGGGATAAAATCGTCAAACCACAGGCAACGTCCGGTATTTCAGCTAGTGCGACCAAATGTTAAAGAGTTTAATGCTGTTTAAATCAACATTATTGAAAACATACTTTTAAAATCTAAGAAATTCAATAATAAATATATATTAATTTTATTCTTGCATGTTGAATTTATTTGATTACTCAATTCAGAACTAAGCCTCACCTCAGAATGAATTAAATGTCACGTTTTGAAGGGCGATCATAAACAAGAATTACAAACAAATTACGTTTTAAAGTTTTCAAAAGAAACGATCTTCTATTTGCACGCAACATTTTTCCGTGCTTTCTTTGTATCTGTCGCTTGCTATGCGTCTGTTTCTTTCCATTCAATACAGTTTACCTTCCAAATTCGCGGAAACACACATTTCTAAGAAGGAAAATGGTAAGAAATATTACAGGCAATAATTAGGAGACGTGAAAAATTGGTCTTAAGCACTGCAAGCACGTATGCAGTTGAAAATATAAAATATGGAATGTAAGTATAAAAATATGACAAAAATATAAACATTATGGGGAAAATATGACTATAGTATAAAAATTGACTAGAAAATGAGATGAAGTCAAAATATGACTATATATCTATGAGATCTGCATAATTTCAACCATCATTTATAAAATCGTGCTTCGCTTACATAATCCATGGGAAAAAAACACAAACAAAATCTATGACATTTCATAAACATCCGGGCCCTATAACGGGGAATGCAGAACATGAAGGAATGAAGAAGTCCGTCGCTATATAACAAGCCGGACATAGGGTTGATATTAAAAGGTGTAGGGTAAGATGATTGGGACATGTGGAAAAGATGCCTGAGGATAGAGCAGTTAAGAAAGTTTATCTTGGAAAACCAGGAGGAAGAAGATTGAAAGGATGATCTAGAAAGAGATGGTTAGCTGATGTTGAGGAGGATCTTAAGGAGATGGAGAAGGAAGGCTGAGTGTAAGGAAGTGGGCAAAGATTCTACGAGAGACCGCAGCCCTACCAGGGTTGTAATCCCAAGGAGTAACTATTCTATTTATTAGCCAAATTATTTGGTATTGTCTATCCTCACACCCACGAATTCCCTGAGAAAAAGGACCCCATAGTTCACAAATGTAGCATTTGACATCATGTTCATCGGATACCAAGATATCGCGGACGGTATCAAAGGTGTCGCAAGGAGGGAGACCACTTATGAAATGATCCAAGTGTGTTGCACCATAGCGGAGCACCAAATTGAGGCAGACCATCAGGAACTGACGAGCTCACCGTGCAACTCAAGCCGGTAACCAACAGCAGAGGTGCTAAACTTGTATATTAGAGCTTAGGCTTTCACGGCCGGCGTCTATCCAGAAACGTCATTTTACTCGATTGTACATTAGAGTTTGAGAATATAAGTTCCATGTTTAAGCTAGCCTACAACTTTCTCCTAGGGTTGACCAAAATGGTAGCTTTGTATGTTTTAAGGTATTCTGTGATTTTTCTCAAGCCCCATAGTATAATTGTAAACATTTTAACCAAATGGGTTATACAATGCAATTCTAATTGAATATGGTAGGGGAGCTTCTGGAGCTGTAGGGTATCCTATACGTTTCGTGTCCTATAGTGTATCGTCTCCTTAGCTCAGTGGTAGCTCTGCTGGTTATTAAGTAGTAGACCCGCGTTCGGTTCCCAGTGCCGGTGTGGAGATTTTCTCCCGCTAGGAGACATGGTCCAGGGCGTACTCAGTCTCGTTAGGTCCCTGAGGGACCAGTTGAGAATGTTCTTAATTAAGAAATACCTAGTTGTCCATGGTGACGAAGGCCACATAATCGGCCAGGACGGCTCAGGGCGCTCACTACGGCATACTCTTCAGTCCTGCATCCTACTCATGTTGCCTTTAGTGGACAGAGGTAGGGGAGGCAGAAGCCAGGTGGTAGGCCTTCACCCGCTAAGGGCCGTTGCCCTAGTTGTTGGTTTCAGTTTTATAAAGTACAACCTAGAAGGAGAAACCGAACTCCAGGTTATATACGATATACGTTTGATAAAGACTAAAGAATTGTACATGTTAAACTGAAGATGAGGAAAAATACCCTTTAGAGACCAAAGCCCCATAGCATGGATTGCGGTAAATGTTAGAAGAAAGTAAGAACAATCGATTGTAAGTACAACAGCTCTACAGTGCCCTACGCAAAGGTAGGGCTGCGGCGGAGCAGCCTGTGGAATGAATCCAAACGACGGGAGCATAAGTGTGATTGAGAAGAGAGAACAACTGAAAGCTCGATGCCGTGAATCCGTAAGAAATAATTTCCAATTCACATTAACGAATAAACTTGAGAAGAAAGAAATTCGCAACGACCCCTGAGGTCAAAAAAGAAACATCGTTAAGAATATCAAGGAAGAATATAAATGAATTAGGAATATCAAGAAAGAGCTAAATACTGGCAAGAACTGGATGTTGAGTGTGAAGAACAGCAGGAGGAACGTACTGCCTCAAGGAAATACATAATAGACCACGCTATGGAGTTATATAGTACACCACACTGCAGCAGGGAGTAGGGATAGACTGGAGGCCCCAAAATGTTCAGTAGAGTACTAGAGTGTGAATACACTCACTTAATGTCGTAATCCAGCACAATAATACCGCTTCGAAAAAGGAAACCGGTGACGACACACAAAACTACAGATTCATAAACTTGATACCAACACATTTTCACCAAAATGCAGATAAATACTCGACGAAAAAGAACTGGTAGAACAAACTAGTTTCCGGACGAGTTAGAGCTCTGTGGATCACCTCCACCCTATGAACTGCTCATAGAAAAGGCACAAGAGTTCATAACAAAGCTTTCGACTCCGTGGAACACAATTACATACCTACTACAAACATTAACACAATAAGAATATCGAGCTGAAGTACCTACATCGTAATATTCTCCCAAGTCACATGAGAGTAGCATGACCAGGGTAAAGACCGAGCCGGTAGGAGAAAACTTCACAAGGAGTCAATCAGGTAGACCCGAAATGCGGCAAACGCTTTAGCACCCTTATAGAGCTGTAGTTCTTGAAACTAGATTGGGACAAGAAGAATATATAACGTCCGATAACACTCCTAAGATTAGCAAACACATCTTACAGGTAGCCAAGACCGTAAAGGAGCCGTATTTGATTATTGGGGACCTGAATAGAATAATCACCGCAGATCGGCTAACCATGAACTCCAAGAAGATCATACTAATGACGAATACCACTGAAGAGCAAATCAGGATCAACTTGCAGTATGTTAGCGAACACATCTGCTTGAGCAAACAATATCATTTCCCAACAAACCCAGAGTAGATGTAATAAGGCACGTCAACCTGAGGAGGATGAAATCTGGAACCACAAGTATAGCTAGGAAGATTGGTTCCTAAATCTAAAGACAGATGTAATGGAAACCTGCGTACTACAAATACTATTACATGAATGTCAAACCTGGGCTCAAACAAAAAACTTAGAAGCATGAATGACAAATGAGGCCATAAGGAAGAAGCCAGGATGTCTGATGCTGCTGCACGGGCGGAACAGCTGAAATCGAGATGAGGAGGGCACGTCGCCAGAATGCACCTCTAGCCGATGGACCCATAGAACAACAATGTGGGACCCAAAAATAGGACTAAGAATGACGCAGAGGCCGAAGATGTGATGGTAGACGGCTTCAAGCGGGCAACAGGAACACTGTGGACAAGACCACCCAAAAACAAACTGCTGGTAAATTATTAACCAAAATACGCCACATCGTTGCTTGCAGCTTAAGTGATAGTGATAGTGCAAAGTGTTAAATCAGCTGAAAGACTAGTGCCAAACCAACCTACGACAATCAAGTGGAAGGAAACTTGCAAAATTTGGAATGTATACTTTGGAAAGTTTACAGTGCCTTATTCTAATAATTGAGATTATAAGAAATTCAAGTAACATCTAAGGTTCAAGATATCAATCTTGGTGGATAAGTCTGCAAAGTATAAAAAGATAAGTTACCAAGCATCAGCTATAAGCATGTTTCTCTTAGAATTTGCTACCCTAATAAGTTCCAAGTAGCCGCTGCCTGCACCAACAGGAGGCATTTCACCTTGTGGGATGTATTGGCTGTTTATTTACTTACAGTGTGCATTATGTGTACAAAGATCAATGTGTCCAAGGGCTTAAAGATAAGGGTATTAAGCATTTAAAAAAGCTGTAAGGCTCCTCATAATTTATGCCGTAATACCCAAGTTTTGTACAAACTATACTCTCTGATAGTAACGTTTAACGAGATCAAAGAGTAATTTGCTGATATAAACACATCTCCCACTTATTAACCAATTTTAAAGGTTTTAAGAACTCTGCTTTTACCCCTTTCAAGCAAAATCATTAAAAAGGTACTATGTCTGCAATAAAAGAGCAAATAATTGTGTGATATTGTTACTCAACGAAACAGAAATGAAACTGGATTACAAAGGTATGAAAACTTGTAAATGGTTTGGCAATATTAGTTTATATAAGCTGAAATATCCGGGTTTACCATAATTTGATCATTTATCCCTACAAATTAGGTTGCACTTTCCCAATATCATAGCGATTTTTAGAGGCATTAGAAAATTATTTCACAAGACACTTAAACAAGGACATAATTAAAACTCTAAAGTGTGACAAAACGACAAAAATTAGTTCAACACTTTTCTATTACTGTATTGTCTTCTAAAATGTTACCACAAATACACTGTTTTCTTCTTGACGTTAACACACTCTATAGTTATTTGTGCTATCACAATTCAACTTTTACTTCTCGTAACCTCGTGCAGTCCTTTCACTGTCTTTCTTCACTTTCTCTGTCCCTCATACACTAACTACGGTGCTACAATTACTCGACGCTCGTTGAATCTTCTTTAAGACTCACCGACACACGCGCAGCTGTGTCACACTCATTGACACACTAACCGTATAGTGTGCGTAACTATAACTCTCTGCTCTGCTGTTTCTTGACCTCCTTATATAGGGGTATGACGTCACAGGACCTTTCACAACCTCCACACACACGCCGGCGATGATGCAGCAAATCTTTCTCGAAAGCTCTGGAGAAAACTCTGCCGCTCTGTTGTTAGTCACTTACACACAAACAATTCCGGGAGGCAGCCTGACCTTGAACGCCTTTGTTGTTCGCCGACCTCGCATGTGGCGTAAAGCAGCTTGTCCCTGTCCGTCCTTTGTTGTGCGCCGAGCCGGCGTCACAATATAAACACTGAGAAAACGCTATATAAAAACGCTGTTTACAAACAAAATATCTAATCGCAAATGCCATTGTTTATAATAAGTAAGCTACTCAGATAAAGTACTAAGAAAACAGGACAAAGACAAATCAAAAATGGTTAAAAAATAACAAACAAAAAAAATTAGGAAAAGAAGAAGAACAACAACAACAACAAGAAAAAGAAGAGATGGTGCTTCATCTGGCTTGATGTTCCTGTTATCCACGGTAAATATTATTTGTATATGTCGCTGAATTGTTATACTTTTCTGCGTATAAAAACATCACAAACTTATCATAGAGAAAGAAACCTTCTCGTTACAAATATGAGAAGCTACACATTGTAAGTGAATATCTGAACATCGTAGATGATCGCAGAATGCATGAATATTAATATTCACTTCTTTATTACTGTTATCTTACCAACGCTTGAGTACCGTAAGGAAGCAATAATTCCGAACTTCAAGAAGTAATTGTGATACGGTTATTTCTGAAAGAAGAAGGTTAAGGCGGCATTTTTTAATATTTAATAATTATAAATGTTAGGGAAGAGAGATAAAACTCTATAAATGGGGTATGAACCCATTAGCTTAAACTTAGCTTACTTCCCTACCTTTGTAGTCAATGCAACCATATTGAATCCTTTTGTATTGTTTTATATCTGTACCCAATAAATAATATGAATTATTTGATGTCAGAGAGCGGATCGACGAATACTATAAGAACTCGCTGCTCCTTTACTACTTTGTGAGACAGGGAAAATGTAAGTAGTTATTTTTATGTTTGAGCTAATGCGATTATAGATGGTCTTGCAGTGTTGGTAGGCATCATATCAAAATAATAATTAATTGTAAAATGGAGCGCAATTTCGAGTTTTAAGCTAGGTAATAATTTTCGCCTTGTGTCTTAAGGTCTGTGCCAAGTTTTGTGAGAATCGCTAAAACGGTTTAGAAGCCTTCAAGAATATGTCTTTCTCTCATTCACACACCCACCCACACTGACCCGCGGAGAATCAACCCTTTCTGGACCAAGGCCTACCGCCCTGCCCTGGCTCCCCCAACATCTGCCTACCACAGCTAAGTGAGGTTCAGTACTGGAGGGTGGAAGGTGGTCAGCACCGCGGAACCTGCCACACACACTGATCTATACATACGTTTGTGTGTGTGTGTGTGTGTGTGTGTGTGTGTGTAGTGTAGTGTATATTCTAGATCCTCAGGAATCAGTGGTAAAAGAATTAACAAATTTAGTTGAGGCAGGGGCGAGTTTCCTCCGGATTCCCCGGTTTCGGCCACCGTCTCATTCCCTTGATGCTCCATCTTGATTTTATGTATCACCAGTGTCATCGCCTGCGGTGCCGTATGTACTAAAAGCGGAGTTAAACACTGCCTGCAGTTGAGGGGTGTTTTAGATTACGTTATACAATTGCGTCTATCCACTTTATAATGTTAAGATAATAATACAATAAATCATAATATAAATTTTCCAGTTCTGTTCACCGGAGCGAGAAAAACATTTCTAACTAAATAATTAATGCCGTAGGATGTATTCACAGCAAAAGCAAAACGTAAGAATATGCAGTATGTTTTTCTAAACATCCTTCCGAATGAGTTATAGCAAATTATATATTTATTAAAGTTACTTAGACCTAATGTTCGATAAGTTCCGACTCCTTTCTTAGTAAAACAACCTTCTTATGTAGGGATATGTCGTGTAATTAGATGGTAAGCAGTACACTGATTTTCCTTCTTCCTTGGTACTTTATGCATGTAAAGGTTTCTGCAGTATTAAAAGGCCATTTCTTTGCAAACTAAGGTTATGTTTTTCCTTCTTCCTTTCTTCAGAAGGATGAAGTAAAGCGTTTCTCTTCTACTCGTGCTTTCTTTTCACCCATAGCTCCTTGCTAGCCTCACTTCAATTAGTTATAATGTGATTTGGGAAGTAAAGGGGTCTCGTTATGTTTTGATGAGGTTGACCATTCTTCTTGTTGCTGCTGCATACACAGTGGAAAAAGAGGAAGAAACGAAGGAAAGCAATTCCTTTTCCCCCTTTTCTTCCGTCTCCTGCGATGTTGCTTTGCTTTGCCGCAACTTTTCAATGCCTGAAAAACTCGTTAAAAACTTTATGCCAAGAGAAACAGTCCCCTGCACTCATTTCGAGAACACAGACTCTAAATAATTTCATGTGTTTATTCTGAACCATATGCTCAATTGTGTAAATAAAGTAATTTCCTATATACGTGCGAGCGCATTCAAGAAAATACTCGTATTTAAGGTTAATGCCGGATCAACCTGTTTAAAACTACTGCAAATATGGATATTAGTGCTGAAAGTACGATTCAGTTAAGGTAGCTGATGTATGTAGTGTGAAATGAAGAGTTTGCATTAACCTATACATATACTGCTCAATTAGCTGAATGTGCTGTAGTATAGACTGCACAAGCATTAAACCGCATAGTGTTGCTCTGAGGCAATAAGGCTGTTTATCAAAGTTTTAAAATGTTATGACAAATGAAAAAGTCCAGTACAATTACTTTTACTGTCACTTTATTTTCCTCTAACTGAATACACAAGAACAGTCCTCCTTTTCTAACGTTAATATCGTCTTCAGTCCTTTGTAATATTACAACTTACAATTGTTTTCTTCTCGTAACCTTGACTCTCTCCTTTCTGTCCTTCACTCTCTTTCTCTGTTAAACAAGCTGACCCTGACGATACAATCACTCAGCACTCATTAACTGCTTCGTTATCTTCCTTTCGATGGCACGTATCTCTCACGACAACTGTACGCACGCAGCTGAGACACACACATACAAACACACATATACACACACTAAACTTGCCTGCTACGAGGACTCGAGTCTGTAACTAATTACTACTGCTCTCGATGCTTCACTTCCTTATATGGTGAGGATGACGTATCACGGAGCTTTCTCAAACCGCAACTTTTCTGGAACTTCCACAAATACGTCGACCACCAGACGCCTCTCGAATAATTTGAAAACCTTTTGACGTGCCGCGCTCATTGTCACGTGGTTACAAACAGTTGCGCGAGATAGCCTGTTCTTGAGCTGAGCACCTTTGATTCGCACCGCAGTGCTATATGGTGTGAGTTGGTTTAACTGCGATCGTCCTTTGTTTTGCACAGAGACCGCGCAATGTGGTGTGGAGCAACCTGACCTTGACCGTCCCTTTATGTGCACCGCGCGGCTGGCGTCACAATATTTTAACAGTTGTTTTTTAGTTATTTTATGTTATACTGTATACAACAATAACTTACAAATATTTGTAGTTATTACACATTATAAGTACAGAAACGTTTATCATTACTAGGGGGCGCATAAATGTGAAAAAGCATAAGTTTAGTGCACTTTGGTTCTACATTGCTCTTTCGCAACTACACAGCTGCAAGCGTCTGCATATGCGGGTTCACATACGACGCTGCGCGGTACCGGTTACGTCATTCTCCGTGTTTAACTAACTTGTTTTCTAAATTAAAAGCAAAAACCATTCAACAGCAGTCAAGCTTAACCCAAATTTAATCAGGCGTGTCATTATATCCGTGATTTCGTCATTCTTTACCACAGACTGACTCCAGTCGTTGGGGTTCGAACTCGTGACGTTCGACTTTGAATGGACGACCAGTTAACTCGGTTTAAGAATCATGGATATTTCAGTCGTTTCCATTGAGATGCCCATGACAAGGATTTTTAACCCCTTTAGAAATTTGAAAAAACGTGAAATATGTAGGTAAATAATGCACTAAAGGTTAATGCTTATTGATGAAATAAAATCAAGTGGGAACTGGGATGTATATTCTCTGGTAGAACAAATAATACATTCGTTCCAGAATTCCATAATGACATTTCAATAGAAACTTTCAGTTTTATTAACTGCTTTAAGTCCAATAAGAAAAATATTTGACGACTTTTCCTACCAAATATTATTTATTTTCACACCGGACTTATTCTCTTATCTGCTTCATGTTAATTCAGATAAACAGTTACAGATAAAGTTTTATTACACATTTCCAAAGGAATACAGGAAACCAAATAGGTGTTTATAAGTGGCTATCTGTAGCACTATAATTCCATATTCTCTCCGTGGTATCGGAGAAACGAGTGAACTGGTATAGGGTTATAAAAACCTACAAGCTATTAAACAATTGAAACCAACATTAATGAAGACATGATGTCGCAAAGCCTATTGGAAAAACATCGCTTCTTAAAAAAGATCTACAATTTTTGTGTAGAACGTTTTTGTCTACATATCTATTAATGTTCACCAGTTATACAAAAATATAGAAAATTAATTATACAAAAGTATAAATTATAGAAAAGTATAGAAAAACGAAATTCGCAAGGTATTTGTATATACTTATAAAGGTTTACACATCGTTTGAAACAAACACACAAAACACAAACGCAAACACACACAAACCCAGACACACTCATGCAGACACACAACCACACATAAACGCACATAAGCACGCACAGACACAAACACACGCAATAAGCACACACAGACACAAAGCAACACAAACATGCGGGACTTAGCATTGAAATTGTCTTTAGGGTATGCTATCATAAGTAATGCTACCAGTGATTGTCAATTTATCTAGAGAATTTAATTGTCACAGGTTGTATTTTTAGATTATTTCACAAATTAAAGGATGATATAGACTGATATGTTACTCAAAAGCTTTATTGTAAGTGCAAACATCTTAAAAGAAACATGTAGCAGGAATACGTACATCAGCGTCCATTGGCACGGCCTACAAGGTTCTCATATTGATGCTCCAATCCTTTAGGATGTTGCCAATATCAGAAGTTGGAGTATCCGCTGTTAATTTGTAATTTCGTTCAATACAAGATTGGTCAAACTGATTCCAAACATATACCCCGTTGTATTCTGTGTTCTGAAGCTTTCCTCTTCGAATTATTTCACATATATCAACATTAGATGCTTCACCGAAGCAAGAGTCAGCCATTTGTGACATTTGAACCTAGCGGCTCTATTGCATGAAATTACGTAAGCTGTTGCACATGTAGGACAGTGCAGCTAGATTCTCTAAGCCGATCATAAGAAAAGCAGAGCAGTTATAATAAAAATTCAGAGGAGGTGATAATGACATCTCATAAATTTTTCGCGAATAAAGAGATTAGTTGAAATTTGAAATTGTTATGCACATTATTTTACGTGTGAGTGGTGTAGTCTCATATTAGAAATCTCTGATTTGCCGCTTACCGGAGAAAATATATGAGTCAGTTGGAGTTGTTAATTTCGTGCCGGCATGTTGTCAAGACACCTCACTGGTTAGAGCAACTGGACGTAGACCTGAAATCCGTGGTTCAAATCCCGGCTATGATTCTACCTTTCCTATCTATATTAGAAAACTTGACCACTAACTAGTGCTATCTCAGCCGAGTGGTCATGCAACAACACACAGCAAACACGTAATGAACCGTGGCCGAGGCTGGTGGTGGCACATCCTACGCAACAATGTAACCTAAAATGGTCAAAATGGTTCACATCGTTTATATCACTGATCGTCTTGTGAAGTCAAGTACACAGTTGATATATTCTGTGAATATTACCTAGTATAATACCCTCTGGATACCAAAAAAGAGCATATTCAGAAAAAGGTCAGCGCGCGCGCGCGTGTGTGTGTGTCAGTCTCTGGACAGCATAACTCAAAAACGAAAGGTTAGTTAAAAACCAAAGTTGGTATTTAAGTTTAATGTCTTTCAAGGATGCGGCACGAAGATTTTGAAGAAAATAGTCTCACCCTAAACCACCCTTTGCATGGAAAATTTTTCGAAAATTTTGATTTTCTTGAAAATGGCTCTAATGATTTTGATTAAAATGCCGTATGTTTAAGACATTTGTATGAAAAATGAAATGTATATTTTGAATTTTCTGGCTATAGCCTATGTAGTCCTGTTTACTCTGGATGACTTCTGAATAACCAGTAAACCGTAAGAGATAGACAAAAACTTAGTATATAAAAATGTAGATCTCACTAAAACGCACAATTTATGCCCGAATAATTGTTTTTGTACAGTGAACCAAATGAGTGATATTCCTTGTTATTTGTGTCAGTTTCAGAAAACTTAAAACTTTCGTGAAATGAAACATCGTTGTTCATTTTTTTACATTAGTGTGCAAAGAGAACGGGATCTCAACGTTTTAAAAGATTTGACTGTCGCACAAAGTCTACTGTATTCCAATATTCCCCTTGCAGCTACAAGGAAAGAAGCAATAAGATAATTTGTACAAATGTTTATCTCAACTAACACGAAGAAGACACAGGAGAATGGTTAGCACAAGAGTAGAGAAAGTCATGTGAGTGCAACACATCAGATTTTTATTACTACGTATAGTAAGTGGGGGAAGTATTGTATTCGACCCATGTCGAGATTTCACCGGAAATATATGTTCTGAGGCTCCCTGAATTTAAAAAAAAAACAATTTTTAGACAAAAAAGTCCGTGCGTGTTTATGTGCGCGCTGTGTCTGCTAACACTACAATTGAAGAACAAACCGTCGCTTAAAAACCAAAATTTATATTTAAGTTTAATAACGTTTAAGGATGTGACACGAAGATTTTGTAGAAAATTCCTCCAGCCTAAGCTATCGTTTACGTGGAAAGCTTTTTAGAAACTTTTGATTTTCTCAAAAATGGTTCTAACAATTTCGATTAAAATGCAATATGTTTAAGTATTTTTATGGCCAATTAAATGTATAATTTTAATTTTCTAGCTATAATCCATCTAGTCATGTTTACTCTTGAAGACTTTTGCATAGCTGGTAAACTGTAAGAGATCGACAAAAGCTTACTATACAAAGACGTAGATCTCCTTAAAACACAAGTTATATCCAAATGCACCTCTTTTGTGTCAACCATTTCGGAGGAATTCCTTGTTATTTGTGTGGTTTTGCAATACTTATAAATTATGTCAAATGGAATGTCGATGTTCAGTTTTTATGCTATGCAAAAAAGAACGAAATTTTAAAGACTTCATATAGCAACCAGCTTTAAAAGAATTAACAATCGCTCAAAATCTACTACATTCCCATATTTCCCTTGCACCTACAGGCAAGTAAGCAATAGATGATTTCCGCAAATGTTTATCTCACTAACATGAAGAAAATACAGGAATAAAAGTTCGTAAGAATAGTTAGTACAAGAGTAGACAAAAGTCATGTGAATGCAACACATCAGATTTAATCTTGTCTTTAAATGCGAATGAAGCCTCACAAATGCCATAACCTGGATAATATTTTTGAGGTTTATGTTTTTCGGTTTATGTGTTAGTAACGGAGAAAATTGTGCTAAGATAAAAAAAATACACAAGTAAATCAACACAGTTTAATGCTTAAAAATTTCTGAGTTTGGTTATATGGAGTGTACTGATAGCAAACCTGTTGCTTATGGTTTGTTACACAGGATATTGTGACTTCATCCATTAACAAAACTCACACTTCACCTACATGAAGTAGTTCCACTGTTCACTGTCGCTTCACGTTCTTCCGTGACGTAACGACGTAATGAAATACGCCGGACGTAGCATTTTCTTCCGCACGGTTCACTCGCTGGGGGGTCGAAAAGAAGACGCCCCTAACTCCGTGATGTAACAGCACTCGCTGAACTTCACCATAGTACTCACAAATCGTTCAAAGTAGAACGCTTCTCGTAGCACAAGAAGTACTTCCTCATTCACTCCGCGAGACTCACTTTGCCGGACTCAAGTGACTTGATTCGCTCACTCCTGACCATCGCAAGACTCACTCATTCTCGAACACCTCAAGGCTGACCTCTAAATTTGCGAGGCGCTTGCTTATACAGCTTTCTAGAATGTTCGAGATATCGAAACATCCAGAAATGTCTATTTCTCTAGCAAAAGCGGGTATTCTATTTAGAATCCACAAAACAAACGCATGAGTCCTAGGGAGATTCACGCAGTAATTTAACTTAAACGGTGCATCAAATATTTAGGTAAATGTTTAAGAGGTGGAATCAGAACTGAAAAATTCAATGTCATAGCCGGGATTTGAATCACGGAACTTCCGCTTATCGAGCGGGTGCTCTAACCACTAAGCTACTATGGCCAACTTGCCAGTATGACATTCAATTCCACTACCGACTCCAACTTTCCCGGGTAGACCACAAGGGAATCTCACGTCAGAGATAAGTACCCCAAGGGCGACTTACAATAGTAAGTACTTTATGTCCCGGGTTTAAGTAACCTTTAAATGGTAATTGGTATTTTTTATGCCGGCAAACCTGATGCTGGTGTTTTTAAACACACAAATCGTGTGTGAGCACCGTCTCTAGGCACCTCTATTAGTGGGACGCGTCTTCGAACCTAGAAATGTTAGGGACCCCCGCACGTCTTTGCGGCTTGTCAGCCTGAGGCTGACCACGGCCTGTGGTTCCTTCATTTCATGCCTCCCTTCTGGGGGTGTTAGCCACGACAGATCTATGTAGGTCGCAGTAAGCGAGGAGTACCTACCTCTCATAATCAAACCTAACCTACATATTTTCAAGAAAAAATAACTTTTTAAAAATATCAGGCGTATTCCAAAAAACTCACACAAAAACAAGGAATGTCTTCGAAATGGTTTACTCCCCAAAAATAAAATACATTTGGACTTAATTTGTGTTTTAACGAGATCTACATGTTTCGTATAGTAAGATTTGGTCTATCTCCTACGGTTTACTAGTTATGCAGAAGTCTAAAGAGTAAACTAGACCACAGAGGCTATAGCCAGAAATTTAAAACATACATTTCACTTGCCACAAATTTATATTAAACAAAACATTTTTGAGAAAATAAAAGTTTTCTTAAAATTTTTCATGTAAATGGTAGTTTAGGGTGGAGGAATTTTCTTCAAAATCTTCATGTCACAACCTTGAAAGACAACACATTTAAATTCCAACATTGCTTTATAACGAATTTTCATGTTTGAGGTAATATGCTGTTCACAGTAACACACACACACACACACACACACACACACACACACACACACACACACACACACACACACACACACACACACACACACACACACACACACACAAGCGAGCAATATTTTTTTCTAAAAATACTTCTTTTATTCAGCGGGCCTCAAAACATATTTCCATGAAATCTCCAAATCGAAATTTTGGATGGAATACAGTACTTACTGCATGTAGTCGAGAAAGTAAAACTTGAGCAAAGGGATAGGTTTTCTATCCTAGCATAAAAACGAAAGCGTAAAACTCAGTTTTAGTAATGACGAAAAACATCAAAATCTCTGAGCTGTTTTACTTAGACGTCTGTGAGAGGAAAGCTTCCATTTCTGAATCACCGTGAACTCTGCACCAATACTTTTGAAATACAGCACCTAACATTAATGTTACTCTCCAGATTTAATAAAAGTAATTTACATTGAGCAGCACGATTTAAAAGGCAGAGCAGTAATGTGAGAGTGCATTCTCATAGTTTGCTACAAAACTGTCATTTCCTTGCCGTGATGCATTTCCATACAATGTGTTAGGTTTTCAGTTTCCGAGGAGATTTATGCAATTCCTGCGCGGGGTGTAGTTTACTAATCGAGTCTCGACGTGGGTCGAACTCAATGGTTGCATTTACATATAATGCCATCCAGTGTAATTTATTGGTTCACTTAATAAGGACAGCGCCCAAGAATTTCGCACTCTTTGTTGGGAACTTCAAGTCGCTCAGAACAAATGTTTACGGAGAACTAGACTAATATAATATTCCATTTCATTACACACAATTGTGACACATCCACTGGGTTTTAATGCGCAGCGTTTCGAGAGATAGATCACGTTTACTACACCTAATGTTTCAAATTTACCTCCAATATCTACATTTTCTTCACGGTTACATTTGCACATGAGTGGGAATAAATGCACAAGTCTAATGTGTAAAATTACGGATTTTCTAGCTTCGTAATTGATTATCGATTTTATTAATATACATATAAACTTGTTTCATCGGTTTTTCTAGAACACCAGAGGAGAGGTAGTGATTGAAGATAGTTTTAGTTTTGATACAACAAATGCAGTGGTGGCTTCGTTCCACCTGCAAGGTAGTGACAATTTCCACACTGTTATTAACTATTCTGTGTATACTAAGCAACAGTTATTACAGCTACTAACTGTGGCTACAGATTACATCACCTACAACTTTTTAATCTTCCTGCAGCTTGTGAACCTAATATTCTTACGCCGCCTTATCATTAACATATTAAATTGTTTCTGTTTCCCAATAACTAAAGAGGTAAAGTTCCAATGCTATTTCTTAAAAATATGTTAAAACTATTAGATCAAGGTAAATTTTTTGATTTTAAACTGAATATCGTGTTCAATCTTTCAAACACGAAATATTAAGTAAACTAATAAGTAACAACACCTAAAAAGATGGAATCATATCCACCCCAGCATATATTTACAAACACGAGTACTCAGAAAGTACCTTTTGAAATAGTAAATAAACATCTGCAAGATCACCAAAGTAAATAAAAGTTTTATTTATGCTTGCCATCAGAGGGCATTCGATATTGTAACAGTCAGTCCTTATTCCAGTTAATCGCCTACATCTGGTAACACATTCAATCCTTATTCCAGTTAATCCCCTACATTTGGTAACACATCCATTCCTTATTCCAGTTAATCCCCTACATCTGGTAACCCATTCAATCCTTATTCCAGTTAATCCCCTACATCTGGTAACACATTCAATCCTTATTCCAGTTATCCCCTACATTTTGTAACACATTCAATAACTTATTCCAGTTAATCACCTACATTTGGTAACCCATTCAATCCTTATTCCAGTTAATCCCCTACATTTGGTAACACATCCATTCCTTATTCCAGTTAATCCCCTACATCTGGTAACCCATTCAATCCTTATTCCAGTTAATCCCCTACATCTGGTAACACATTCAATCCTTATTCCAGTTATCCCCTACATTTTGTAACACATTCAATCCTTATTCCAGTTAATCCCCTACATTTGGTAACACATGCAATCCTTATTCCAGTTAATCCCCTACATTTGGTAACACATGCAATCCTTATTCCAGTTAATCCCCTACATCTGGTAACCCATTCAATCCTTATTCCAGTTATCCCCTACATTTTGTAACACATTCAATAACTTATTCCAGTTAATCACCTACATTTGGTAACCCATGCAATCCTTATTCCAGTTAATCCCCTACATCTGGTAACCCATTCAATCCTTATTCCAGTTAATCCCCTACATTTGGTAACACATGCAATCCTTATTCCAGTTAATCCCCTACATTTGGTAACACATCCAGTCCTTATTCCAGTTAATCCCCTACATCTGGTAACACATTCAATCCTTATTCCAGTTATCCCCTACATTTTGTAACACATTCAATAACTTATTCCAGTTAATCACCTACATTTTGTAACACATTCAATAACTTATTCCAGTTAATCCCCTACATTTTGTAACACATTCAATAACTTATTCCAGTTATCCCCTACATTTTGTAACACATTCAATAACTTATTCCAGTTAATCCCCTACATCTGGTAACACATTCAATCCTTATTCCAGTTATCCCCTACATTTTGTAACACATTCAATAACTTATTCCAGTTATCCCCTACATTTTGTAACACATTCAATAACTTATTCCAGTTAATCCCCTACATTTGGTAACACATGCAATCCTTATTCCAGTTAATCCCCTACATCTGGTAACCCATTCAATCCTTATTCCAGTTAATCCCCTACATTTGGTAACACATGCAATCCTTATTCCAGTTAATCCCCTACATTTGGTAACACATCCAGTCCTTATTCCAGTTAATCCCCTACATCTGGTAACACATTCAATCCTTATTCCAGTTATCCCCTACATTTTGTAACACATTCAATAACTTATTCCAGTTAATCACCTACATTTTGTAACACATTCAATCCTTATTCCAGTTAATCCCCTACATTTGGTAACACATGCAATCCTTATTCCAGTTAATCCCCTACATTTGGTAACACATTCAATCCTTATTCCAGTTAATCCCCTACATTTGGTAACACATGCAATCCTTATTCCAGTTAATCCCCTACATTTTGTAACACATTCAATCCTTATTCCAGTTAATCCCCTACATTTGGTAACACATGCAATCCTTATTTCAGTTAATCCCCTACATTTGGTAACACATTAAATTCTTATTCCGGTTAATCCCCTACATTTGGTAACACATCCAATCCTTATTCCAGTTAATCCCCTACATTTGGTAACACATTAAATCCTTATTCCAGTTAATCCCCTACATTTGGTAACACATTAAATCCTTATTCTAGTTAATCCCTTACATTTGGTAACACATCCAATCCTTATTCCAGTTAATCCCCTACATTTGGTAACACATTAAATCCTTATTCCAGTTAATCCCCTACATTTGGTAACACATTAAATCCTTATTCCAGTTAATCCCCTACATTTGGTAACACATCCAATCCTTATTCCAGTTAATCCCCTACATTTGGTAACACATTAAATTCTTATTCCGGTTAATCCCCTACATTTGGTAACACATCCTGTCCTTATTCCAGTTAATCCCCTACATTTGGTAACACATCCAATCCTTATCCCAGTTAATCCCCTACATTTGGTAACACATTAAATCCTTATTCCAGTTAATCCCCTACGTTTGGTAACACATCCAATCCTTATTCCAGTTAATCCCCTACATTTGGTAACACATCCAATCCTTATTCCAGTTAATCCCCTACATTTGGTAACACATCCAGGCCTTATTCCAGTTAATCCCCTACATTTGGTAACACATTCAGTCCCTATTCCAGTTAATCCCCTACATTTGGTAACACATCCAGTCCCTATTCCAGTTAATCCCCTACATTTGGTAACACATCCAATCCTCATTCCAGTTAATCCCCTACATTTGGTAACACATCCAGTCCTTATTCCAGTTAATCCCCTACATTTGGTAACACATCCAGTCCTTATTCCAGTTAATCCCCTACATTTGGTAACACATCCAGTCCTTATTCCAGTTAATCCCCTACATTTGGTAACACATCCAGTCCTTATTCCAGTTAATCCCCTACATTTGGTAACACATCCAGTCCTTATTCCAGTTAATCCCCTACATTTGGTAACACATCCAATCCTCATTCCAGTTAATCCCCTACATTTGGTAACACATCCAGTCCTTATTCCAGTTAATCCCCTACATTTGGTAACACATCCAGTCCTTATTCCAGTTAATCCCCTACATTTGGTAACACATCCAGTCCTTATTCCAGTTAATCCCCTACATTTGGTAACACATCCAGTCCTTATTCCAGTTAATCCCCTACATTTGGTAACACATCCAATCCTCATTCCAGTTAATCCCCTACATTTGGTAACACATCCAGTCCTTATTCCAGTTAATCCCCTACATTTGGTAACACATCCAGTCCTTATTCCAGTTACTCCCCTACATTTGGTAACACATTAAATCCTTATTCCAGTTAATCCCCTACATTTGGTAACACATTCGATCCTTATTCCAGTTAATCCCCTACATTTGGTAACACATCTAGTCCTTATTCCAGTTAATCCCCTACATTTGGTAACACATTCGATCCTTATTCCAGTTAATCCCCTACATTTGGTAACACATTCAATCCTTATTCCAGTTAATCCCTTACATTTGGTAACACATTCAATCCTTATTCCAGTTAATCCCCTACATTTGGTAACACATTCAATCCTTATTCCAGTTAATCCCCTACATTTGGTAACACATTCAATCCTTATTCCAGTTAATCCCTTACATTTGGTAACACATTCAATCCTTATTCCAGTTAATCCCTTACATTTGGTAACACATCCAATCCTTATTCCAGTTAATCCCCTACATTTGGTAACACATCCAGTCCTTATTCCAGTTAATTCCCTACATTTGGTAACACATCCAGTCCTTATTCCAGTTAATCCCCTACATTTGGTAACACATCCAGTCCTTATTCCAGTTAATCCCCTACATTTGGTAACACATTAAATCCTTATTCCAGTTAATCCTCTACATTTGGTAACACATTAAATCCTTATTCCAGTTAATCCCCTACATTTGGTAACACATCCAATCCTTATTCCAGTTAATCCCCTACATTTGGTAACACATTAAATTCTTATTCCGGTTAATCCCCTACATTTGGTAACACGTCCAATCCTTATTCCAGTTAATTCCTTACATTTGGTAACACATCCAATCCTTATTCCAGTTAATCCCCTACATTTGGTAACACATTAAATCCTTATTCCAGTTAATCCCCTACATTTGGTAACACATTCAATCGTTATTCCAGTTAATCCCTTACATTTGGTAACACATTCAATCCTTATTCCAGTTAATCCCTTACATTTGGTAACACATTCAATCGTTATTCCAGTTAATCCCCTACATTTGGTAACACATCTAGTCCTGATTCCAGTTAATCCCCTACATTTGGTAACACTTCCAATCCTTATTCCAGTTAATCCCTACATTTGGTAACACATCCAATCCCTATCCCAGTTAATCCCCTACATTTGGTAACACATCCTGTCCTTATTCCAGTTAATCCCCTACATTTGGTAACACATTCAATCCTTATCCCAGTTAATCCCCTACATTTGGTAACACATCCAATCCTTATCCCAGTTAATCCCCTACATTTGGTAACACATTCAAGCCTTATCCCAGTTAATCCCCTACATTTGGTAACACATTCAAGCCTTATTCCAGTTAATCCCCTACATTTGGTAACACATCCAGTCCTTATTCCAGTTAATCCCCTACATTTGGTAACACATTCAAGCCTTATCCCAGTTAATCCCCTACATTTAGTAACACATCCAATCCTTATTCCAGTTAATCCCCCATGGTTTTTAGCGTAGTTAATGCTTATCCTGTTTAATCCCCTACAGTTGATAGCACAGATCATCCTTATTTCGGTTAAGTCCCTTCTATTTGTAGCACAGTTAATGCATATCTAGGGTAATCCTCTACAGTTGGTAGCACAGTTAGTTCGTATCCGGCTTGTACCCAGTTAATCCAAATTTGAGTTTCTAGTTTTCGAAAGGAAATAAGAATTTCATATTGTGGCCTGCCGATTTATCTTTTGCCG
>CM060961.1:88628634-88718634 GCA_030765045.1 Tenodera sinensis | reverse complement strand
GATACCAGCAGATAATTAGCATTAGAGATGTCCAGAATTGGAGGAATATTAGCTTGCATCTGTATCCAAAGAGTAGTAACAGAATTCGAAGCAATGCAGCAGTGCATCCCGTCGTCAGGCAGACGTCCTTCAAATAGGGAACGGCCGTTCATTTGGAAGCATGATGCTGGTCGCTACCTGATATATTCCGCGTTGCAAAGTAGTAGAACACAGCTGTACAGATTACGTAACAGTCGCCCACAGTTGCTGAACGGGACTTGCAGCTCAAGCAAAAGCATCATGATGGCTCATGTTGTTGGTAGTATATTGGACAGATGAACAGGGCTATAAACATCCAGCTCCAGGTTATGCTTCATTGTGGCGCCTGGAATGACAAGGATCCGAAGACCTGGAGGATTTTTCTTCACATGCGCCTATGACATCTAGGTGAGTAAGTCATGATTTGTAGGGATCGCCATACTAGTGGAAATGTTCTGAGTTTATTTTCAAGAACTTCCAGTCGAACGTTAGCTGCGGAGGCATTGGCACCGCCAGTAGAGAGAGGGAGTGCAAGCTGCTGTATGGCTACTCGTAGCAGATGATCAAAATAAAACATTCGATGGAGAATTGCAACTTAGTACCAAACTCCTGAGGAAGAGGTTGCACCAGATTGAGATACCATGTGTCAGATTAAATTCAACGGTTAGGATAAGATAAGCTAAGTGGGTGTGCTACTATCCGTGAAACGCGTTTAGTGCTGTGCATAAATAACTTACAATTACAGTTTAACAATTTTAGATTGTACGCAATTTGGAAACAAAGCCATGTAAATAACAGAAGAAAACGTGGTAAGACATCAATTCCCAGAGACTTATTATTTGCACAACTAGTCAGGTTTGCTCTATTGATACAGACTTTTCTACATTAATTCTGAGACCAAGTTTATCAAGATACTACCGAAAGAAAAGAAAACAAAAATAAACATAATATCAGCATTAGGTAGTAGCATAAGTGGATCAAAACAAAGGAAGCAGCACCAACGCATGCCACGACACTCACACGACGACTTACTGAGTGCAGTCTTGGCACTAAAGTCTTTCCAGTCTTCGAGGAGAGACATACTAAAAAATACATTCACATATTGCCGTTGTACCGGGTGTTTAAAAGTATCTAACAGAGTTGGCATTGATCAAAAGTAGAATAAATTTTCCTATAAATAACCTCACCGTACAAAAAATTAGCCACTCCTGGTCAACTCAACAGTAATAATGTCTAACACCACCTCTGGATCAGATAACTGCCTGGATTCGGTTAGGAAGTGAGTCAATAAGGTTCTGCAAGCATGGCACATTCAGCTGACGCCACTCACATATGAGTTGCTCGAAAAATTGTGAGAATGCTGATTTTGGTGTTTCACCAGCTGTTCCAACAAATCCCACAAATTTTCGTTTGGGTTCAAGCCGGGTGAGTCTGAGGGCCAATCGAGATATGATAAGGTGCGTGCGCTCCTCAAACCAGTCCAACACTCTCCAGTTGAGCTAATGAATCCTGTAGTTGTCATTTTGAAATAAAGGGGAGGCAACACCGCAATCATCATGGAGATTGTGAGTAAATGGCAATACCTGCTGATCCAGAATGTTCAAATAAACACGCTGGTTCATCCCATTGGTCACCATGGTAAAATAGAAGTAAGAAAAATACCCCCAAAACATCACTGGCCTACCTCCAGCTTGAACCTGGCCCTGTACACAATCCGGATGAAATGCTTCATGTGGCCAGTGGTGTACCAGATGGCGTGCGTTATTAGAACAGAGGCAAAACTATGATTCATCGGACCATTTGACATTCCGCCGGTCAGCTACTATCCGCGTTTGGTGATTTTTTAGCACACTGAAGTCGCGCAGCTTTATGCGTCTCTGTGAGTAAGGGGCTCCTTCGAGGTGTACGACTCCAAATGTTCATGGAATGCAGTTCTCGCCGCAATGTCCTCTCGCTAACAGGTCGGGATGGACCGGCATTCACGGACTGGAGCAATTTCTGTCAGATTTGCATTTATTAGCCCTGAAACTCCTCGCCGGTCCTTCTCAGTCATGATCCATTTCCGACCATAATTCCGACGTCGTGTTTCGTGGCCACGTGCATTTTACCACTGCCTGTACACCCGTTGGACAGTCCGCTTAAACACACCGACAAGTCCGGATACTTCACCTACCGTGGCTATGGGCACGGCCAAACACGATTGCGCTTTTTGGTCACTCTGTCACGTCCTTACATTTCCCATGTTGCAACACCACGTTTCACAGTTTGCCGAAACCGTCTGATCATGTAGCGACAGTGGGCGTGCAGTTAACCACATAACTGGACCACAGCACCATCTGTCGAGTCGTCAAGATTTATCGCTGATTGCTACAGAGGGTGACAATTTTTTGTCCAGTGAGGTTATATGTCCTGAAACAAATACCTGCTGAGATATGAGCCATATTACCCGTGTTAGTGTGAGTTGCGTCCCGTGGTACAGTCTGTATTTCTGTTGAAGGTCTTTACACGTGTCTGATTTTCAGTCATATGAGGTAGTGCTTGCATTACGGTAGGTATTCCAAAGAGGTTAGTAGTTTTCTGCTGATTGGACAACGTATACAGCGAAATGGAGCTACATTATTCCTCGAGGGAAATGACAAATGACATGTATGTTGAAAGACATTCACATTCCATCGGAAAAGCTTCTTGCTGGCCATTCCATTGATTTACAAAACTCGATCATTTGTAGCCAGGTCAACGAAACGTGGTAGACCTCGTACCGCTCGCACGTCGGAAATTGAGGAACGGGTGTTACAACAGGCAGAACGTAATCCTTAAACAAGTGTGTGAAAAACTGCAAACTGTTTACTAGAATTCGCTTATTCTCTCCAGCTTCCACGGCCAGCATTAAAAATATCTTCACTATCACAGGCACAGTTTGTCTGTGAATATGACCTCGACAAGATGGTCGAAACGTTGGTTTTATCCAATTTGACGTGGCAAAAACCGGATAGCCAAGATATTAAGATTCGCTTGTTTGATGATTCATATATCAACACGTATTTATTTCCGGAGGTATGTTTATAGGAACATTTATTCTAATTTTGACCAATCCCAGCACCTGTTTCAATATTAGACACTTTTTGAACGCCCTATATGCATAAAATAATTATGTATAATTAAATCTAAATAACTACATCTGTCATAAATATATTACTGCCTCGAGTTCAATTATTTTGTGGTAACCAGAATCCATAATCATCTATAGTTGCAAAAATGTAAGCTCACTGAGGTTCCAAAACATGCTGCAATTGTCATATTAGGTAGAGGAGTGAAAACTGGCTTTTTCCTTCCATAAGTGTCCTATAGTAAACTTGAAGTCCTTTCTTCATCTAATGTGGCTATCAGGTGAAGGGATAATAATTATCGAAGGAGATTCTACGTGTACTTACGTAATATTTGTTTCATAATTCCAACATCATTATTTCCAAAGCTACACGTCTTGTCTTATACCGCAAGGGAGGTAATTGTACTTACGTAAGATTATAACTCGTATCTGGAAGTGACAGCATGTCAATCCAACAGTCACATGTAAACGAGCTATGTAACATCCAACAAAAAATAAAGTAAGAAATCGAATGAATAGCAGAAAATCCAAGACAAACGTAAGGTGCTCTCGTTACTGGACATGGTCAGCTGGTACAGAAAAGGAAAACTTAACTGAGCCCCTACAACCAGCTGCAGACCATTAACAACCTGCACCGATGTTAATAAATTAGGAAATCGATGTAGATGCAACTAGTTGAGTTGGTGAAAAGAGACCTTAGAAGGGTAGGAATAGGAATAGGAGGGCTAATTGTACCTATGCCTCCAAAGAGGCACTCCCGGGAGGAAGGATGAGGCGAGAGGAGACACGGGGTGCCCAGATTCAGACCAACGGCACAGATATAAATAGAGGTTCTTAAGATTTCTCAAGTTTGACGACATCTCGTAGTCTTTAGGTCTTCCGGGGCCAATTCAGGGGGGTCGCGGCGCGGAATCCAGCGACCCCAGATGCCGCCCCCTTTTCCACCCAGATCCCACAGACAAGGGACGGAAAGACTTCCTGTGTGCATATCATCCCTGCCAAACTGCACCTAACACCTTCGCTGACACTTTCAAAAGATTCTGAAAGAACCAACGGGATGAAGCATGAATGAAATGATTAATAAGAGGAAATGGAGAGACAGGAAATTCAGAAGATGTAATTGTCCTTCCCAGCGGCGACCCGGGGAAACCCCCCAAAATCATGGGTCAGAAAAGTCGGTCACGGGAATCAAACGCACGTTCTCCCAAACGGATTACTGCGCAGCGATGTCGCTCAGTTAGAGAGGTAACTTTTCGAGACAAGTTTACCTCGGCTGCCCTTGTGGCTCAGTCAGAGAGCACCTTCCTACTGTGCGAGGGTTCCCGAGTTCGACTGCGGGCTAGGGGTAGGCATCTTAATCTAACAAAGGTTATTACAATGCTAATACATATACCCATTTTATTGAGCTTTGTACAATTGCCTGGTTCTAACAATATGTATGTTGTAAATTGTATGACGTTTTAGAAATCTCATTCATTAAAACGGTAACTGTATAACCCATAATAAAAAACTTGACCTCTTTAACATTAAAGAAATTTCAAAAAATATAATTATGCAACAGTGAATCTTAGATAACACACCGTAATGCTTAACCATTTAATGATTCCAACAGAAATAAATTATCTCTAAATGTTGCTTTCGGTACATGTAAGTTTTAAATCTATACAAATGTATAATAAACCCGTTTTCGATTGTTTCTGGTCTATTTTCAGTCTTCATTATACATTAACAGAGACGTTGAATTGGGAAATCTGATTTGTTACACTCACATGACTCTTGTGCTAACTATTCCTACAAACACTTATTCCACTATCGAGATAAACAAATTATAGCTAGCATTCTTGTATGTGCAAGGGGAGTATGAGAGAAAATCCAGTATTTGGATATCTGTCTTATTTTAAGCTTGTCATAAAGATAAGCCTGTTAATAGATCTGTAGAAGAATATAAATGAAACCGGATAAAATGTCGTATAATATAAATGTATTTGATAAAGTGTAAAAGTGTACAGAATTGTTATAAAATATGGAAATAGGGAAACTAACCATTTTAGAATTACTTCTTTAGTTAATTTAGTGCATAATACAGATGATTATGTAAAATGTACACAGGATTAAGAATAATTTGTAAACCAATATCTCTAAAACACTTAATTGCAATTCCAAACGTCGGCACAAATTAACAGTAAATTCAGTAATCACTCCATGAGCACCAAAAAGTGACAACCACTTCCTAATTTGAAATTTTGTATTTATCTCTTAAATAAGGAATGCAGGGCTTAAAATGTAGTTCTTTTCCTTATCGCGTTAATTTGGTCTCGAATTTTTTTTTTTGATGGGATTATGAAGTCAAGAATTGTTCCCCTATTTTGTTATCTGTTAATGACAATTACATATATTCTTTCATCAAAATAAGGTTAGAAAATATAACCATTTCAAAACCATTAGAATGCATACCTTTCAATAAATCGTAATTATTTATTCCTGGATATAAAAATGTTCTTACTAATACTCTTACTCCCCAAACTACTATGTATCTTCTAAACTTAATCTAACAATATATAGTTACATATATCATCATTATGATGATATATATCATCAAGTAATGCATATAATTACTAATTCCTTATGACAGTATTGAGAAAATCAATGCCTCGTCATTGGCCTACATTGGCCTTTGAGCAATAGTCAAGTCTTTTATAGCTAGTCACTATATATTTTTTTGAAATTCCGTTTTCTTTGTACAGCTGAGGCATACAAAAGTGAATTACGACTTTCATTTCAGAAAAGTGTTAGAAAGCTCACACAAATAACAAGGAATACCTCCGAAATTGTTCACTCTACAAAAAAATTCATTTGGACATAAATGATGTATTTTAACAAGGTCATTGTGTAGTAAGATTTGGTCTAGCTCTTGCGGTTTACGAGTCATTTAAACGTCATCAAAAGTAAACAGTACTACGTAAGCTATAGCCACAGAATTCAAAACATACATTTCATTTGTCATAAAAATATCTTAAACACATGGCATTTTAATGAAAATCGGTATAGCAATTTTCGAGAAAATCAAAATTTTCCAAACATGTTCCATGTAAAGCGTAGTTTAGGGTGGAGCAATTTTCTTTAAAATTTTCGTGTCGGATCCTTGAAAGACATTAAACTTAAATACCAACTTTGATTTTTAGTCAACTTCTGGTTTTTTGAGTCATGCTGGTCACACGCGCGCGCACACATGGACGTTTTTTTAAAATGCTTTTTGTTTATTCAGGGGGGCTTCAAAACATATATTTCCAGTGGACTTCGAATTTTTTATTGAATACAATATTTCTCCTACCTACTATACGTAGTAAAGTAAAAATAAAAATGAATATAGGCATATAGGTATAACTATATTATAAATATTTGTCTATTTGAAAATGCACAGTATATTCAGGGCAATTAAAGGACGTGAATGCACTTCAAAATTAATTTGGTGCGTTCGGGCGCTTTTCCTCTGCATTACTTCTTTCAGACCCCCAGGAATTGAATTCTACTTGTCCACCATGAGAGGAATCTCATTGTTCTAAGTAACCTTGTCTGCTTATACTTGTTTGTTATGGTTTAATTTTCACAAATATTCCCTATGGAGTTGCAAATCGACTCTCCATAAGGTACATTTAAATTTATTACCATAAGGTAACTTCAATGCATATTAAAAGCCACTATAACAGGTTTCTTTTAACATCATTAAATATTTTCACAATTTAATATTGTGACCTCCCAGGTTATACAACGGTTTTTGGGAGGTTAGCGAAAGAGGTAAACGAAAATAAGTAGCGTACCTAGGATCCAGCCTGACAACAAATGCTTATTGTCAGCTAACCAAGATGTGAAGGCTCATACCCAAAAATCTTGTTTTACCATGCTGTTCAAAGAATTGTGTGACACGTATGCCAATTTTGAGCCAATTTATACCGATGGTTCCCGGTGTGACAACAATAATGGCTGTGCGGTGGTTGCTCCTAACCAAACCATGATGTATAGTCTACCAAACACTCTCACCATTTTCTCTAGTGAACTGTTTGCTATACGTTTCGCCATGGACTATATATCAAAGAATGGAGACTTCAAATCATTCATTATATACACAGATTCCCTTAGTGCATTAATGGCTATACAACAACGATCTCCTTGCCACACCTTGGTAAGGGAGATACGTGAATTATACAGTGAGCTTATTTCATCAGGTAAACAACTGATCTTGGCATGGATACCATCTCACTGTAACATACCAGGAAATGATCTTGCTGACACTGCCGCAAAAGAAGCTACCAAGCATCCTCCAAGCTTACCAGATCTTAAGCTACCTCATGAAGACTATTTACGGCATCTTAAAAGAACTATCCTACACCGATGGAAGACAGATTGGACAACTACATCCAACAGCAAACTGCATGATATCTGTCCAATACCTAACCTCTCCACAACAATTACAACACTAACCCGGCGAGACCAGGTGCTAATAACCCGATTATGCATTGGCCACACTGCGCTTACTCACTCCTACATTCTGTCCCGTGAACTTCCTCCTAAATGTACTCTGTGTGATTCTACTCTTACCGTTCAGCATCTGCTCACCGTTTGCCCAAGATACACTCACCAGCGACTTCAGTATGGAATTCCTGAGAACCTTCAGCTAGCTTTGGGTGATCAACAGTATCATAAGAAAATCATCAAGTTCATCAAAGCATGCAAACTTAATATTTAAACTCATTGTAAACTTCATGATATGTTTCCTCCTTTTTTTTTTCCTCAATGTTTAGTCGCGATATGACTTTTATGTTGAAGCGACTTCAAATAATAAATAAATTAAAAAAAAAAAAAAAAAAGATCTTCTGGTAGTTTCCCACTTCTCGAAACTTTGAAACTTTTTCCAAAGACCAACGAACTCGCCAAATGAGTAAGGAGGAAGTGAGTTAACGAATTCTAATCTAATACGATAACAAGTGTGGTTTGTAATGTCAGTGCAGTGAGTACTATTT
Source organism: Tenodera sinensis (assembly GCA_030765045.1). Lineage (NCBI taxonomy): Eukaryota > Metazoa > Arthropoda > Insecta > Mantodea > Mantidae > Tenodera > Tenodera sinensis. The sequence continues at coordinate 88,710,492 of CM060961.1, read as the reverse complement.
CCAGGAAATATTAGAGAGATCTTGTGTTCGACTCTCCGAGTAAATCGTTGAGGCTATTTCGTTACGCCGCTCCGTCGCAAAGAAGGTGAACTAACAGAGGAAATGGAAGCAGTTCACAGTAGTAAAGTGACAATGCTAAACGAAGTCCCAATTAAAATTGGAACTATATTAGCGTGAATGACAATGAAAACTTCGTGACGTGGCAGTTGAAAATAGGACAACGTTACAATATCCAGACCTTGTACATTTCTTTTACATGTGATATACCAATCACATGCTGTGAAGAACTGCAAAGCTTCCATATTAAAAGTTACTTATGTCTACACATAATGGGTTTAATCGTCCGGATCTGCTTAGCAGACTAGTAAACTGTTTTCCTCTTTTGTATATCAAAGTGTAGAGACAAACCATTCATCTACAGAACTTCCTAACAGCACTAAGGTATAAAATATGTATGTGTATCTCTCTCTTAAGATTATTACTTATTATTATTATTATTATTATTATTATTATTATTATTATTATTATTATTATTATTATTATTATTATTATTATTATTATTATTATTATTATTATTATTATTATTATTATTATTATTATTATTATTATTATTATTATTATTATTATTATTATTATTATTATTATTATTATTATTATTATTATTATTATTATTATTATTATTATTATTATTATTATTATTATTATTATTATTATTATTATTGCAATTATTATTATTGCAATTATTATTATTATTATTATTATTATTATTATTATTATTATTATTATTATTATTATTATTATTATTATTATTATTATTATTATTATTATTATTATTATTATTGTTATTGTTATTATTATTATTATTATTATTATTATTATTATTATTATTATTATTATTATTATTATTATTATTATTATTATTATTATTATTATTATTATTATTATTATTATTATTATTATTATTATTATTATTATTATTATTATTATTATTATTATTATTATTATTATTATTATTATTTTAGCTCACGGTTTGTAATCTAAAACTAATTTTGGAATGCGGCTATATATAAAATAAAAACGAAAAGCGTCCAGTCCACTTACTTTTTTCTAATTTTTTTCTCCACCAAAGGTTTTGCATAAATATACAGCTCTTTTTTCTTCGTTAACATAGTATTCAATCGTTCGTGATATTACAACTCAAACTCTTTTCTTCTCGTAACTTTCATTCACTCGTTTCTGTCTTTCTTCACTTTCTCTGTCTCACCCACAGCTGGCTTGGACGATACAACCACTCGGCACTCATTAACTGCTTCACTATATCCCTTTAGACGCGACCATACACACACAGTTGACGCGCACTCTCTAAAACTAAAAGCTGAGTGACTCCCAACTCTCGTTGTCTCGCCTCCTTGTATAGCCAGAGTGACGTAACATGAACCTTTCTCGAACTTCTACAAATATGCTGGCCACCGGACACTTCTCGAATGATTTAGAAAATCCTTAGTAGTTCCGAGCTCTGACTGTTGTGATATGTTCACAAAAAGTCGCGAGGCAGCCTGAACTTGAGCGCCTTTATTACACGTACCGCTTCATTAAATGTTGCTTGTGAAGCTAAATAAAACACCTAAAAGTGTACTTAAGTCTTTCCTGCTTCTTGTTGTGATAAATAATTTATTTGATAACATTGTGACGTCGGACTCGGCACACAACAAAATACAAAATACGGACGGGGCCAAGCTACTCCACACAACATGCCGGGCTGATTAGTGGACAAAGACGTTGAAGACTGGGCTGCCTCGTTCGACTGCTGTGTGTACGCGACTGTCAAGAATCGAGGCGACAGAAACAAAATGGGCCTCGAGAACACTCGCGAGACATCTAGCTGTGTCATCGCCTGTGCGTGTGTGTGTGAAACTCGAGAAAGATCTGTGTGACGTCATCCCCGCTGTGCTTGTTGGTATGTCGTAAGAACATTCAGCAAGCATCGCTAGTGATCACATTATCGTAATTAGTGCATGAGAGACAGAGGAAATGAATACCCTAAAAGGACTGAGGAAGGTTATGTATGAGAAGTAAAAATTGTGGGCAGTGACAGCCCGAACGGCGAGAAGAAAGCTATGTATTTGTGGTAAAGTTTTAGAACACAATTAAGTGATAGAAAAGTATCCTGACTAATTTTTGTCGTTTTGTCACAATATGAGAATTAATAGAAAGTAAATTCAAAATGTTTACATAAATGTAGTAGAAAATATATAATGGCCTATTCTAAGGTACAAGTGAATAACTATGGGTTGTTTTTATTTACCTGTAAACCTTTAATAGCTTCGCACAAGGACATAAAGTTAGTCTGGCATAAAACAGGTAATTGATCAACATTCTGCTGACTTCAGCTTGCCGCCAGTGACTTCATGATCCTGTAGACCATAGCATGAAAGTGGATGAACATTTTGATGCTCGCCCTACAAGCCCGGTGGACATGCTCATGAAAAATTCGCTATCTTGGCGCCCTATGCCCATGACGTAATTAGCGATAATTCTCTTAGCGGCAGGGAATTCAGCCCCAGGCACTGCGCCTGTCACTCACTCAACAAGAACGGATTGACACCACCAGCTCTGGAGGGAAAGGGATGATTTTTGTGGATGTGCCAGAGATTTCCCGTCAATAATCGCCAGCACCATGTCATATCTCCGGCTGTCACATAACCTTTCCATATTATTTAGCTCTGGAAAGTTTTTTATCCCTTAGCATGTGCCATGCGAGAATGTGATACGAGTGGTTAATGACGCGCTTTCACTGAACACTTTGTCTACTCTACGCCATTCTTGTTTGTTGCGAACAGTAGATAATTATTATATTCCCTGTGTTTCTCTCTCCCATTTTACGTTATAACCTAGAGAGGAACACATCAATATATTGTTTTGTGTTTCTGTGTGCTATGCCTAAAATTAGAAAACATTAATAACATCTAAGTAACATTTACTTAATATACGGTGAAAATTATTGTAGCTGGGTTAAAGACTACCAGAAAAATAAATACCATTTACACATTTTATTTGGAAAAGTGAATTCTGCGAGAAAGGTATTTGCGATAAACGAAGAACGAGTATAGATTATCACATGAAAACAGCACATCAGCTTGCTTATTTTCATTTCTTTTGTCTTCATGTGACAAATGTATTCATTCTCTTAGTTTCAAAGCAATGATAGATGGCACTAATCTGGGGTTCAACCATCTTATACAAAAATTAATGAATATTTTTTCAGACTAAAAGGTTATTTGCCAAGCTGAATATTTTCATTAGTTCACTCATTTTCTTTTATAAGTTTAACCTATATATACTATCGTTACCAAGTTATATAAAACTTGGTAAGAATGACAGAAACCCAACGATCAAAACCACCGCTAAGGATTGAACACTATTGCTGTAGAGTAATTGTTCCTCACGGTTAACAGCCGACGATATAGCCTTTGATGTTAAGGTGACATGAATGGAACATTTAAAAAAAAAGAGAAAAGAAAAACAAAAACAAAAAAAAAAAAAAAAAAAAAAAAAAAAGAAGAAGAAGAAGAAAGAAAGAAAGAAAAGAAAAACAATATACCTATTATTTATCTCAAGTTTTTTTTTTTTTTTTTCAAATTTTCATTAGTGCACTCCCGAAAAAAGGCGGCACCGTGGCCGAGCGGTTAGACCATTCGTCTATCACCAAGGCGGCCTGGTTTCGATTCCAGGAACCCATATGTACCTACCTATTCATGGTGGACCAAGAGGCATCTGGGCGGGTTTTCTCCGGGTTCTCCCCCACCACTCATTTCACCAAATGCTCCATCATCACCTCTTCCTTCATCCATTTTGCTTGCATTTCATATCATCTTCCTCACTGTCATACCTGGTGCTAGGCTAACCACCCCCTCTCAGTTTTCACTTTATCTAGTCCATAGGTTCGTCTGCTTCCCAAAATGCATACGACCCTAGGTACAGGCTTATAGGTGTCAGGGGATGTAAATAAGCGAAGAAGAGGAGCATGAAGAACAGAATGATAGTAGCTTCTGATGCTGTTCACATAAAATTCGTTAGAAGCAATTTGAAGCAAAAAAAGCTGTAAGAAACAAAACTGTCTCTATATAAGTGTAACTTGGGAATGGAAGTATATATGAAACTTTCCGCCTGGCATTAAGCGCATCACACACACAGACGCACACACACACACACACACACACACACACACACACACACACACACACACACACACGCACACACACACAGAGACACACACACACGCACGCACACACACGGAGACACACACATACACAAAGACACACACACAAACACACACACAGACACATACAGACACACACTTACATACATACGCACACATACACACTCAAACGTACACACACAGACACACACACACTTACACACAGACACAGGCACAGACACACACATATACACACACTCAAACGTACACACACAGACACACACTTATACACACACACACGTACATATACACATTCACACACAGGCACACACGCACATATACGCACTCTCACACATATACACACACTCACACGCACACGCACACGCATATACAACATACCGGCCTATCTACACAGGTTATATCGGCAGTTGTGTCTGTTGACAAATCCTATGCGGCAGCACGCACCTTCGTCTGAGAATACAATTTGTGTTAGAAAAACTTGACTGTGATTAATGCGCTCCATCATTAATTCGCAAGATTGTATTTTTGTATAAGGTTGCTCCTCTGAAAATTCATGCAAACGTCGAATAAAGATAAGGAGGTGGCTTGTCACTTTTAAGAATTTTCGTCGCGGCACGTTGGATGTGTGTGTGTGTGTACTCGGCCCTTTTCTAAAGGTGTCTTTTTTTGGATTCGGGGGGGGGCCTCAAAATATATATTTCCGGTGAAATCTTGCCATCAAAATGTTGGGTTGAATACAATACTTCCCCTACTCACTATAGGTCGTAAGTAAAAAAAATACTGATCCCGAAATCACGGCTTCAAATCCGGCCAAGACCAATGATTTTTAAGTGTGTTTAAAAACGACAGCTCAATGTCAGTAGATTTACTGGCATTTAAAATAACTACTTCGGGACAAAATTCCGGCGCACCGGCGAGACTGATAAGATCCTGGCAATTGACAGCGTCGTTAAACAACGAAATAATTTTAAAGCATTAGAAAACAGAAAAAGGATTTAGATACATATGATTCTGAGGGAGCGGGACTCAGCAATTGACTAATGAAGCTTTTGCTCTTATGCCCCTGATAGGTCACCCCCGGGAGGCAGGGATGAGGTGAGAGGATACGAAGGGTAATCAAACCTGAAGAGAGAGGACAGTAGTGGGCAGGGTACCTAACAGCTACTCCCGGTGTCAGCTTGTATACAGGTCCTCGGGCAGGCCAGGACTCTGGAGACCTCTCCCGATCTGTTGGGCAAGCCACTGACACGCAAGTAGAGACTCTCACCGACACTTAGAACCCTGAAACAGCCAAACAGATGAATGCTGAAGTGAAGTGAGAAGCGAGGTGAAACCGATGGGCAGGAAATTCGGAAGATTCATTCTTCCTAGCATTTGCCTAGTAACCGGAGAAACCCACGAAAAAGAACCATTGGTCAGGAAGGTCAGGAATGTCAGGAATCAAACCAGCGACCTCCGAATGCGAGCGTCACACGTTACCGCGGAGCCATCAGACTCACTAAGAACCCTTACGCAAATGTAGAAAACGGAGCAGGGTTACTCCAGCAAGTAAGAGAACATATAATTCAATATTCAAGAGAAAAAGCTTTTCGTCTGTTCAATTGCGTTTATTGCAAATAGGGGTGTGCTGATATTATTTCAGCAGAAAATGGAACAAGAAAATAAGTAATCTACTAGGAAACAACAGTCTGGCCACTACAGCTTGGTTTAACAATATATAGTGGTTCATTTACTCCACAAACATATTTGCTTTTAATTTGGACTGCGATAGGAGAATTAATTCTGTCCAAGAAAGTTCAACATATCGGCTGGCGTGGAACTTATTCGCGTATTATCGAAGTGATAATATAAAGAGTAGTTCTTAAACATCGCAGCGGCTGGTAGTTTCTGTTAAGTTTCAAATATTCATCTACTTATATAGGCAAGGGCATAACGTATGCTAATGGTAAAAAGAGCGGAAGAAATTATCGCATTTCTGTGTCGTGTAAATAACGGAGTTAGCAACCAATGCGTCTAGGAAGAGTCATTATATATTTTGGTTTGTTTATCCAAGCTTATCAACTACCATTTCCACTTTAATTTCACATGCATTTATTACTAAACATATTTTAAATGTATTTTTAAAAAAATGTGATACATCTGTCATTTTCTACCCGGAATTCTACACCACATCACAGAAAACTCACACCTCCTACACTCTTTGGAGTAAAGAGACAGAGTTTAGTTCATAGTTTAGGGAATGGTTTGTTTAAGAAATTGTTTTTTCCCTCTCTTGTGGGAACTGAGTTTTCATATAAAACATTTATGTTTTGTTTTCGCATTCTAATTGCAACGCAGTTGTTTCATCATCATCATCATCATCATCATCATCATCATCATCATCATCATCATTATATTGTATCACAACAGTTCCCTCACCTCCCTTATCGAGGGATTGACTATAGAAAACGTTGACTGCACGTTACTTTTAACTGTTTCTACTGATTATGGTTAGGAAACACACAGTCTCACCTCCAGACTCTGCCGGGGGTGAGAAATAATTATTATTATTTTTCTTCTTCTAATTCGGATTAGTTTCTTCTTTGGAGAACTTACACGCCCAAGGACTTACAAGCCAATACCTTGAGTCAGTGGTCTGTCGAGAAGCAAGCAAACTTAGGATCATTGCAGAACCAGGATTGGGTGTCAGCCCAGGACCTGATATGATGGTGAAGAGGAAGGGAATGAAATATACAGGGTAGAAGATACTCCCATACATTAATTCTAAAGGAATTCTACATGATGACTGTAACAAATATGTCCTACTACAACTATTGTTAATAAAGAACTGCTTCACCGAAAAAAAATTGTTTGTCAAATATTTGGGGCCATCTAGTTTCTTGACGCGTGTATATAAATGGTTTATTGTTTCACCTACTGTGACGCAGACATTGTGTAAACAATGTTGTAATGTCTTCCTTTTCAATCTAACGAACTGTTACAATTTACTATTAACGTGACATTGCCAAATCTCTCTTAGAAATTAAACTTTACATGACATTTTAACATTAAATTCTAAAGAAATTAATTCAAATTAAGGTATAAATGCATTACAACATTGCTTACACAGTGTTTTTAGACGTTGAGTGAAACAATGAGCCATTTATATCCATTCGTCAAGAAGCTTGATGGCTCCAAATATTTGACACAATTTTTTTTTCGGCGAAAAGTTTCTTTGTTGACAAAAATTGTATTGGACGTATTTGTTACACTCATTATGTGAAATCCCCGATTAACGTATGGCCGAAGCAGAACCTTTCACCCTGTAGTGAGGAAAGGAAAATTGGTGGGAAAAATCAACAGACATATTGACCGAGCGACCACGACAAGGTACAACCATGGCCAATCACGGAACGCCTGAATGATACGCGAAAAGCGTACATTTTTTTCCTTGAAAGATAGTACATACATACATAGACTACATATGTGCATTGTATTATTGTATATAATAAAACTGTATTAATTTTGTGCAGTGTTTTAGCTTGTTAACCGTAAGGGATGCATAAAAATAGTAGGTGGATACTTAACCACTTAGATATCGTTTAAAGATACAGTTTAAGTGAAATAATGTTTGTCTGATTTATCACTTCGGAGACATTCTTTTTGATTGATTTGAATTTGTAAATGTCTTATATTTTTACAAGTCCTAAGTCACTAACATTTTTAAGTGCTTCTGCCTCATTGTCACACAAAGAGAATATTTTGAAGTTCCGCTTTTTAAGGATTGTAATAGTTGCTTAAGTCATCTGCAGTAACAACAAAATGTGTAATGGAATCATTTATGCAAAAGTTTATCTCGATTAACAAGTTGTAGATAGAAGAATGTGATATTGTGGTTTGTAAAATATCGGCAGAGAAAGTAATGTGATTGTTGAACCTGACATACATATGTATTGTCGTGTGATAGAAAGTGTGTTGAAATACAGAACCAGTATAGATCATAGGGTAAACACCTTTTTAATTGTACTATCGTTGCGTTCTCTTGTATGCCCCTTATATCTACAGCGAAATGTGTATTAACATTATTAATAAACTTGCAGATCAAGCATAACATGAATTAAAAGGATAAATATAATAATTCGTAGAAAGTGTATAAAAATAAACGATTTATGGCTAGAAAATGTGGCGTTAATGTAAATGCTATTAGCAAATGTTTGTGCTCATCAATAATGTATAGTTTCAGAGAATTACTGTTATTCTCAGTTAACACAAAATTAAAACAACTATTTCCCATTTTCATTACATAAATTCTATTTGCAGGCTACGATTGTTAAGAAGCGAGATGCTTGCGAGAGCGATATACTATCGATTTTGTTGACGCTGTGGACATCTATCGGAGGAAATGGCAACCAACAGCAGCAGTAGCAGCAGCACAACTTGACTAAAAGCCCCCACTTGTTTCTCGATAATTAAATGTTTTCAGCCGAAGGGAGAAACGGTAGCGATATGTGGAACAGAAGCAAATAAGAACGTTTTATGGTATTAGCTCAAACAAGCTAAATGAAATTATATGCTACGTTATCTAATTTTTTCAATAAGCGGCCGAAGTCTTCCTTTGGGATTCTGTTAATTCATCTGAGTTTTTGTGGAGGACATTGCCAGAAGGATTATTTTTAATTAACATTCTTGCGTTCTTTAAAAACTCTGAATATTCTAGAGCTATATTCGTATAGCTCGATAGTATTTAATCTTCTCGTTTATTGAAAACACCAAAACGCATATGTCCATATGAAAACCAACTTGTGATATTTTAAACAAGAAAATAAAACTAGGTTCAAAAATAGTCATAGCTATGAAACTAAATCCTTCAAGTTGTTGTTGTTATTATTATTATTATTATTATTATTATTATTATTATTATTATTATTATTATTATTATTATTATTATTATTATTATTATTATTATTATTATTATTATTATTATTATTATTATTATTATTATTATTATTATTATTATTATTATTATTATTATTATTATTATTATTATTATTATTATTATTATTATTATTATTATTATTATTATTATTATTATTATTATTATTATTATTATTATTATTATTATTATTATTATTATTATTATTATTATTATTATTATTATTATTATTATTATTATTATTATTATTATTATTATTATTATTATTATTACTATTATTACTATTATTATTATTATTATTATTATTATTATTATTATTATTATTATTATTATTATTATTATTATTATTATTATTATTATTATTATTATTATTATTATTATTATTATTATTATTATTATTATTATTATTATTATTATTATTATTAAGATACACTTCCAAGCACAGAAGATGTGAAGTTACTACTTCTGCTGCTCTAAGCTCCTAACTAAAAATCTGATGTACAGCACTCACATGACTTTTTACTTTCTGTAGAGGAAGTACTGTATTCCATCCAAAAATTCGATGTCGTGATTTCACTAGAAATACGTTTTGAGGACCCTCAATCCCAAAAAGAAGCATTTTTAGAAAAAGGTCAGTGTGTGTGTGTGTGTGTGTGTGTGTGTGTGTGTGTGTGTGTGTGTGTGTGTGTGTGTGTGTTTGTGTATGTCAGTGCGTGACAAAACAAAACTGATGTACAGCACTCACATGATTTTTTACAATTTCTAATACGTAAAGTAAGTATATTCTATTTCGATCAAAAATTCGATGTCGAGATTTCACCGGAAATATATGTTTTGAGGCCCCCTGAATCCCCCTCCCCTCAAAAAAAAAAAAAAAAAAAAGGTAGCGTGCGTGACAATGTGTCTGCCTATATACGAGAAGATAATAATAAGCAGATCTGTTTTTAAGTGTATCACTATTTTCAGACAAGATTACTAGGTGCCCATAGTACCATGCCTCTTACTTATGTCAACTTAAACGACTCCTGTTATACTATAATAAGCCTAACAATAGAACTTATAATATCATTGTGAGGCTGAAAAAGTCTAAACTTGTGGCACTGAAAGAGGAGATCAAAACTAAGGTGCCGAATAACCAAGGCTCTAAAAGAATCATTAATGTCAATGCCAGAAACACTGTAATCAATAAGAAATACATTTGTAACGTAACATATTGCATTGATTCTTCTGAAGCATTACAATTTAAAGCTTTAAAACAATTCGGGTGGATTTCATTCACTGTCTCTATCCATTCTTAAAAAAATGTTACAAAAGCGTACATCAGTCGAGATGAACATTTCCAAAGTGGTTTAATTTCATACTTCCTTATAGGAAGAATGGGAATATGGGGTATACTGTAAAACATAACCATGCCGAAATGTTTTAAGAGTTGGTCATTATGAGACAACTAGAACGCCCTTTTTTCTCCATCTGCACAATAAAAAAAGGAAGAACGACTTGCTAATTGAGAAAATAATAACTATTTCAAAATTGAGATTAATAACAAGAAACATCTCCGAAGTAGTTAACTTTAAAAGGTACTTTATATATATATATATATATATATATATATATATATATATATTGTATGCTTTAATTAGATCTAATTTTTTGTGCAGTAAGACTTTGTCAACTTCTTATGGCTTACCAGTTATTCAAAAGTCATCAAGAGTAAACAGGACTACATGGGCTATAGGCAGAAAATTCATAGTATACATATACATGTCTTAAACATATGGTACTTTAATGAAAATATTTAGAGCCATTTTTGAGAAAATCAAAAGTTTCGAAAAACTTTCCATGGGAAGAGTAGGCTGGAGGAACTGCCTTCAAAATGCTCGTGTTGGAATCTTGAAAGATAGTAAACGTAAATACCAACTTTGGTTTTTAACCTACTTTTCGATTTTGAGTTACGCTGTTCACGCGCACGAACCTTTTTCTAAAAATATTTTTTATTGTATTTTTTTATTGAGATGGCCTCAAAACATATTTCCGGGGAAATCTCTACGTCGAATTTTTGGGTGGAATACAATACTTCCTCTACTTTGCGTACTAGAGAAGACAAAACATTACACTGTTGTGTGACACTTTCCGGATTTCACGAAAAAAGTCTACTTATATGGAACCAAACACACTGATTTCGAAAATGATAACAGGTTTCATATAATACGTACCTTTTTTATAAAATTATATATATATATATATACTAGTAATTATATACTATATATATATAGGGCACTAGTATATAATGACTATTAGAAATATATTTTTGCAGAAAAAGATTAATAATACTGTAAATATATTATGCATCTTCAGACCGTATAATATATACTTACAAACAAAACACGCCTGGTGTGCTTTCCTATCCCCTATCCTGTATCTTCCTAAGCGATGAGCTGAAGACTGACCTCCAAGGTGGTGTCATATCGGACGATGAATCAATGATGCTCAAATGAGCCCGAGGTCCATAGAGCTTTAAGTTACCCGACATGATAAGGAAAAACCTCGCTAAAAGCGTTATCCGGAAAACTCACCCTAAGTGAGATTCGAACTCGCTACCTCTTGTACGTGAGGCAGACACGCTACCACTACGCTATAGAGGCGGGCTTTCTGGTGACTGACGCACGGCAGCTTGAGTGCCGAGCGACTAGGGTTTACTTATCATCAATGCGTGCCTCTGTGCAGGCAATAAAACTGTCTTCTGTTGCTTGACATTCTCCCTTCAAGGGCTTATGTGTCTTAAGATCTCAGAACATAGTTGCTTTCTATAACTTGCGGTGATCAGTAATACGCTTTCCGCAAAAGATTCATCATTGTTATCATGTGTCTTTAATACGTACTGTGAAGTGATATACTGTTCACAATGAGTTCCACCTCTTCTGGGAGAAAATGTTTGAACAATCCAAATAACTTCACTTACATATGTGCTTCTTTCTTGTTGCGGAGACAGGAAACTAACGTTATATCATTTTTGAAGAAAGTGTATTTTGCGTACTTTAAAGTTAATTTAGATCAGGTTAAGCATGGGCCCCGCATACTGTATTCAAAACATGTAGTGAAGGGCTAAGGCAGTGGCGCAGTGGAAAAGAGAAGTCAGTGATGTTCGGGATTCTTATGATATGGCCTCAACAAACAGATCGCTATGATGATTGCAACTTAGCAGGGTACAATCAGACAAATACAACGAAAATTGAATATTCAGCTGGCCTTGCTTCACTTATAAGACATGTGTCACAAGGAGTAGATGTCCCTTTTCCTATTCCACCAGCTCAACTAGAGTTTAGTCCTTGGATCAACAGAAAATCCCAATACAGACAAGTAATTCTCAGCACATACTGCTGAAGACCAGCACACATTTTAGTCAAGAAGAGTTGAACGACCTAATAAAAGAAGGTCTTACTAAACACAAGAGTGAATTACTTGAATCAAGGTTAAAAGAGTAGTATACGCTGACTCTAGGCACCACATTTTCTTACTGGGTATAAGAATTACGCCGTGCTACCCTTTTGTCGGCTTTAATTTCCTTTTGTTTACGTTAATTCCATTCCCTTACACTCTACTTATGCCCAACCCACAGCACCGTGTGGATAGTGAGGACATATCAAATAGAGATTAGTGTAGTAATAACATATATTTATATAATTCAATTACACAATTTAAATGGTTCTCCCGGTTAATCTAGAACTTCCTGCATAAGCGCATTTACATCAATCAGTGACAAGATTTATCGTTTCTCGCTTACAAACCCTTAAAATATATCACAAAACTTGAACCCTTTACTTCCCTCATAAAATAAAACCTTTTGGTTTTGTATTAAACTGTATGAGTTGAATATTTAACCTGTTAGTTTTCTCTTGCACTGCATTAACTTAATTATTTACCACTTCTTAAAATGAGAACTTCTGATACTAACACATTTACATGAATCAGTAATTATGAAACGTTCACAATATTTTAAAATGTTGAAGCACACCTTGATTCTTGCTACACGTATGAAAGCAACATCTCAACTTCTTACACCAGTTATTTGAAAATACAATCTTTAAAACCTTTCTACCAAAATACTCTACACTTAATTCCTATCGGGCTTACTTCACCAAAATCATTAACCATGGAATTAATAACCGTAACATTACACACTTGAATTTTTTTTAAAACCACCCCAAAATTTTCTTCTCAAATGTTGCCCCCAATTTTAGTTACGAAACTCCCCTTACGGTAGGTACTTATCTTTCACTATTTGCTGCTCCATCCATTTACCGGGTCGGCACCAGCCCCATTTTACTGTGACGCAGAGACCATATCTTGTGCTCGACAAGGAAATCACCTTGTTATGCTTTCAACTCCCTAGAAGACCCCGTCTTCTTATACAGTGTTCAACTGTACATAGTTGAAACAACCAATCAAGTTCAGCCATGCACGGTTACTGCTCCAAACGGTCATCTGCAGTGACAACGTCACATTTTACCTCCTTTTACACGACGACGACGACATACTGGCAGGCTGTGGTTCAGCCCGACGATATTTTTCTGCGTACCTACCCTTAATAGGGTTTAACCGCAGGTAGAATTTTTGGTAAAGGGTGGTTAAGGGTGCTGTTTTTTGAATTTAGGTTAAGGCTTATATAATAAGGAGGCTGTTTTGCCCCTTAGCTGATGACTCACAGAAGTCAGTAATGTTTGCATTCTGTGGAAATAAAAAGTGTTTAAACAAGTTTTAAGATCTTTCGATCTTTTAAATTTTGAATTTTGATGGTGGGTTGAATTTTGAACCGAATAGCTCTTTGTTAGGATTATTTTGTAGTTTAGCTTTTGCTGCTGATGGGTAAACTACTTTGTTATGGGATATACCCGCAAGCCATGCGGGGAACCCTATACGACCTGAAGCGGCGTGTTGTGGGGTCATAATCACCTAGAGATCTAACCAGGACGCTTTGATGGTTGGGTAATTTGGCGTACAATTTTGCTGCCCGGCGCCTAATTTCATCCTCCACGTATGGAAGAGATGAGGCTTCGTGAAGTAGTCTCACGGGGAAGGATAAGGGGACAGAGTAGATGGACCGAAGTCCTCTGTTCTGCGCCCTCTGGAGCCACAGGAGCCAACTACCCGCTGCCATGCCCCACACTTCACAGGCGTAAAGCATGAGGGGGATAATCAGAGCTCTGAATAGGTGTAGTTTCAGGCGGACTGGCATCTCAGATTTCAGCATGGGGTACAGTGAGGCAATAGCCCCCTGCGACCGCGCTGATAGGTCTCTAATATGTCCTCGGAATGTTAGACTCCTGTCTAATTTAACTCCCAGATAGGTGATGGTGTCTCTCCACTGGATCCTTTGACCCCGAAGTTGGAAGGTGGGGCAGTCTGCAGGTGTGGGACGTCTCGTGAACAGAATGGCATGGCTCTTGTCTGGATTGACAGACATTCTCCATCGTCGACACCAGTCTTGGACTAGGCGGAGGTGTCTTTGTATAGGGTTGAAGGCTCTGTGGATGTTTCTGTTGGTGCAGTATAGTAATACGTCATCTGCGTATTGCGCTTTACTGACCTGTGGTTCTGTTGGGAAGTCAGCCATATAGACACTGAAGAGAGTAGGGGACAAAACAGAGCCCTCGGGGACTCCGCCTCTTATTGGCCTAATTGTGGAGGTTCGTCCAGCAACTGTGACTATGAGGGTCCGGTGTCGGAGGAAACTGTGTAGGATGTGTATGAGTTGTGTGGGTAGCCCCAGTTGAATCAGCTTATGAAGTAGCCCTGTGTGCCAGGTGGTTGAGAAGGTCTTTTCCACATCCAGAGACACCGCAGCAGTGAATGCGCGTTCCTGAAAACCCAGGGCAGCAGCCTCCACCACACGCAGCAGTTGCTGAGGTGTAGAGTGCCCAGGTCGAAAGCCGAACTGATGTTTCCCAGTAAAGGGGATAATCGGGTTAGGATCATCCTCTCTAGAACTTTCGAGAGGATGGATAAAAGGCTTTACACGACGTGTTGGGGCGTGCCCTTTTAACATGCTGTCCACACATCTCGGATCTTTGTTGCTCTACCAATAGTTCACCTTAATCGTGCCAACCGTTATAAGTTACCCCTTTACTAAGTGACTAACCAATGTGGTACGCTGCCTTCATCTCGAGGAGCAACAGCGCGATCACCACTTTCCGTCACCTCAAAGCTACGCATCACCTGATCATACGTAACGATCGTTACGTATGATCAGGTGTCCATGTTCTGTCCATGCGGTTACCCCCTTTTCTTAGCCCAACATACCTAATTCTGCTAATACTTCAAATGGTATTATTTAATAACGTTACAGAATAGAGACAAAGAATTTGCCAACTTCTTTATGTTGGAAGACCAACTTGTTTATTGTCGTGATGTACCAGGTTTAGTTCAACAACTGGGAAGACCAGCATACAATAATAACGACTGCCTTATTTGACACTTCGAAAAGAACTACAAAAGTCGTTTTATTGCAAATACAAGGGGATTTCCCCCAATATCAGTTGTGCATTCCGTGTTTCTAAAATAATCACATGAACACTCTGAAACCATTTTAGAAAGACTTAATTACAGGGAGCATCAATGGATATTGTGCGGAGACCTAAAGGTATTCAAAATCTTACTAGGGCAGCAAGGATGATATACAAAATATCCATGTTTTTTATGCGAAAGGGACAGAACACTAGCTGTGAGAGGATGCCCTAATAGAAGAGGTTTAACACTAGGAGTAAAACAGTCATTCGTGCCAGTGTGGGTGATCCAAAGAAAATGTTATTGCCTCCTTTGCATATAAAATACCTGAGTAGTAACTTTTCGATGATGTCTGAAGCTAAGCTGAAACGGTATTTATGATGGACCTCAGAAAAGTTAACAAATAGATGACAGCACGTGTTTAGACACATGATTGATAGAGAACTACAAGTATGGTGTGTTTTCAAAGAGGTAGTCAATACGTTTCTTGGAAATACAAAAGATCCCGATACGAATAAAATTTGAGAAATATGCTACAAAAGCTACGAGCTCTTGAGTGTAATATGAGTTGATAGCTTCACCTCTTGTACTCTCATGTGGAGTATTTTCCTGATTATTTGGGATAGCTCAGTGACGAACAAGGCGAAAGATTTCATCAAGAAATCGAGGAAATGGGCAGGAAATATCAGGGTCGGTATAACATTGCGATGTTAGTGGGCTAGTGTTAGTGCATGAAAAGGGAAGTTCCTCAACCATGACAAGGAAAAAGTAACTTCACTCCTTCTTTTGCACGTATGTATGTATTTAATACTGAGAAATTTTCCATTATGCATTTATTTTATGGCACACCTTTTACCTAAAAACACTACTTTCAAAGTATTATTGGATGATTTGTGAGAAAACCTTACGTGATGGAGAAAAATAGAAAGCACCACTTAATTTAGCACATCAAAGTTAGTGCATATCACCCTTCAGGTCGCAACAAAAATTATATGTTGCAGCACCGTGTGATAAACAAAAAGTTTGAATGCACTGGATTGGATATAAAATGAAGTTCTTTCTCCATATTGGTGAAAACAAAACTGTGTATGGTATAGAGAACGTGAGACATAAAGGACTAAATAGGCGGTATTTACTCTGTGCTGAAATATATCATCCAACATAAACAATAACGTCGAGACCAGGCTAAGAGCGTGTTTCCTTCTTGGTTCGCTGTAGCAACGTAAGATTTATTCCACGTGTTTATTTTCCTGAGGCAAATCGTGTTAAACCGTGTCAAGACGGCGAAAAGTACAAGGTCAGCCCCTACGCTTCATAAGATGCTACCCCCTCCATAAAAATTTCATTTCGTGCTAAATTTAAGGCTTTAAAAATAAAGTAGTGGAATAAAAGATGAACGGGGCGAGTAGTAGTCTGGTCACGTGACATCAGTGGCTCATACATTAGTCACGAGGCTCACCTGTAGTGCGGTGGGCCGCAGTATAAAGCAACTTTACTGCCCTGCCCTGCACCTCCACTCTTATTCTTTACACTTCTCCAGGGGAACCAACATCTTGTTAACAATGGAGATGATGTCAGCGCAACACACTTGTTTGGCCTCCGAAGATTAAGGTGAAAACAAATACCTACATGAATATCTGTTTCAATGTTGTGTGTTTATACCTAAGAGCTCTCTAGGATGTCCATTCGGTGAGAACTCGTTTAAAGAACGATTCTCTTCAATCTTCTTACATTTCAAGGGTAGAGATGTGGATCAAGCCATTCCGAACATGAAATGATGGTTAATGGGAGGTTAAATTTGACACTGCAAACAAGTGAAACTCAGACCACCGCAACGCATGAAATCCTTACGCATTCAAAACCAATACTTATTCATAAGTTCTGTAAAGGTCAGCATCAAACCTCCTGCATATGACCTTCAGGGGCTACACGGCTGTAGCGTATCACAGGCCCGTAGCATTGCCTACTCAGAACTGGTCTCACTTAGTAATTACTAGATTAACGCTCGGAATTGTTTATTACAAGCTTCCAACTTAGGTATATCAGATATAAACAGAATGATCTTGCAAACGTGTACGAAGAAAGAGCATAACATTAGCTTCAGCCGTTTGGTATTTATACGCAGTTATGTTTACATGAATTTTGTCAGAACTGAAGCAGACCTTGAGGTGTTAACAGAGGCGTGAATAACCCTTACGAATAAGTGTACCATTATGTTTCCCCTTTTCCCCTAATACAGCCTAATTACTCTGACCAGCGGACACAAAAGGTAGGTAACGTGGAGTTCTATGAATTTGTAAAACCTTATAACATGTTGTTAAATAAAGCAAGTGATTGTGTTAGTGATAGAAGAGGTTAAAGGCACAGTATTTTACGTAGTCGAACACAACAAGTTTTTATATGGTGTATGAGTTCTTTAAAAGAAGCTCAAGTGACGAAGGAAGGTACAAACTTGATTTTAAAAGTGCCAATAGCTAACTGTTGTAGCATGTGGAATAAATCAATACATTTCTCTTGCCATTTATTTAGCTTAACTGATTAGCCAAATTTTACTTAAGTTTTGATCTACAGTTTCACTTAATAGTTCTAAGCAAAGTACATAGAGAAACGCTAATGCTGCACACATGTTACTATATCTCTTTCACACACAAGCACACGATTGAAAAAAATATTTTGTTGTTTAACGACGCTGTCAATTGTCAGGATCACATGAACGTCACCGGTGTGCGGGAAGTTTGTCCCGCAGTAAATCTACTAACATGGAGCACACTTAAAAACCATCGGTCTGGACCGGATTTGAACCTGTGACACACACAAGCACACAATATGGATACGTTGTAGCGCGCTTCTATTGGCTACTGCCATATGCAGGAGATTTGACGCGGATAATAGTCGATATTTTCTAATATCGGTGTTATTATTACTGCGCAATTTAAACTAGTAAATTGATACCGTTGTAGTGGAGTCTTAATAGCTCTTAATAGCTTTAGTGGAATCTTATACTTTTACACCACACACACACACATACAAACACACACACACATACATACACACAGACACACGCACAGGACGGGGCACTTAAAATGACCACCGATTAGGGTGGTTTCTCATTTATCACGATATTCTTTCCATCATTTGCTTTCATTCCGTTTCTTTGTCATGTCTCAGGAGTGATTCTAGGATTCGTATCACATGGCGGTACCCGACAGATGGGGCAGAGAGCAAAAAGCACTTCCCATGGATACTAAGGGCTACTTGTGTGACGGGACTTATGTAGGCAACTGCAGTAGGGGGTCGAGTCTTGGATCCTGGAAGCGTTAGGAACCTCCGCGCATCTCCGTGTCTGTCTGCCTGGGGCCTATAGCCTGCTGTACATAGTTCCTTTACTTCATCCCTCCCTTCTACGAGGGTGTTAGTCACAAAAAATCTATTTCGTTCATAGTACACACATCTCTGTGGTATAACTTAATTGTAATAGTTAGCTATTTGGTAGGCGAACTAATTATCTGCCGCGCCGTGGCCGAATAGTAAGACCATTCGCCTCTTACCAAAAAAGCCCGGCTTCGATCCCAGGCACCGCATGTGGGATTTTTGTTGGACAAAGCCGCGTAGGGGCAGGTTTGCTACGGGTTCTCCGGTTTCCCCTGTCATCTCATTTCACCGGTACTCCTTCATTCCATGTATCATCGCATGTAGTAGAAGCAGGCGTACAAAAAACAAACTATCCATCTTAGAATTACTCGTAAGAAATTAAGTTTTAAGAAAATATATTCTGAATGCTTACAAAGTTGCTTTTATTTAATGCAGAAATAGCTATATTAATCAGAAACAAACTGATCGAAGTGGCGCCACGGTAACGTGCACGACTCGCGTTCGATCTCGTCAACCACGCACTAGGACTTGGGTGTTTCGAGGCTTCCCCTTGTCACTTAGGTAAATTCTAGGGTATTTACTTTCTTGCTACGAGTTTCTTCCCTTTATTCCATTTCCTTATCAATTTTCAGCTCTCCATTCAAGCTCGTGGCGTATGGCCGTACCACAAAGATGGCGCGGAAGCTTGTAACTGGTATTCTTGGCACTAGGTGGAGCTCTGTGGTCGCTGTCCTCTCGTGAGGGATACGCTTGAACCAGCGACTCTGCACCCGGAGCAATGGTGGCTGCTAGGCGGGGTTTGGAGTCGGGATGAAAAGATCTCAACACTTATTAGGGGCTTCCGCACGTCTCTCTAGCCTATCTGCCTGAAATTCTGTGGAATTCTGTGGTTACCTCACCTCATCCCATCCTCCTGGGGGTTGTTAGCATACAAATAATCTATGTAGCTCAAAGTGTGCAAGGTGTCCCCTTTCGTTGTACAAACCTACCCTACTATACCTACTCTAACCTATCTATTCTGAAACAGTGACTTCAATATCTTGAACCTTAGTTTAATGTGGTAAGGAAAAGGAAAAAAAATTCAAGCCCACTGCATCCACGCTACACATGCTTTAAAACAAATGAACCGTTTTAAAAGTTTCATTCTTACTTTCTCTACTGCGTATAATTAGTAAGGAAAGTATTGTATTCCATTCAAAAACTCGATATCAAGATTTCACCGGAAATATACCAGGTAGACCACTCCAACCGCCCTCGGGTGATTACATAACCCTTCGTGCGTTAAAAGAGTTGCAGAAATCACAGGGGTAAAACCAGTCAGTGGCGTGCGTGAAACTTATTGTGCTTATAAGGGAAGAGAGCGGCAGAGGAAATGCCCAATCTTCAACTGGCGAGTGCATAGCGTGATACTAGAGAGGAACAGTCTTACAATATTTTCCAATTCATTCACAAGACTTTGTTTTCCAGGGAATAAACTCAATCCTGTATATGCTGTTATTGTCTAACATTACCGATTACTGATTGTAAATTGTCGTAACAAAACCCATACAAACATGAGGACGCGTAAAGTTTGATTGGCATTTCTTTGTTTCTTTTTAATGTTATTGTTGTATTTTATTATTAGTTGTTATTATTTTTTGTCGTTATTGTTTTATATTAAGTTATTATATTATTTATATTCTTTATATTATTAACATTAACATTAAATTTATTCTTATTGGTGTGTTTATCATTATTATCTTTTTGTTTGGTAGTGTTTAACGCCCGCTTTTACTACATACGGCACCGCAGGCGGTGACACAGGTGATACATGGAATGAAAATGGAGCACCGGTGGAATGAGATGGCAGGGGAAATCGGAGAACCCTGGGGAAACCTCCCCAGCGCCGCTTCGTCCATCGCAATATTATTGTTTCCCACTATTGAAATTAGTGGTTTATTTATTGTTTTGATTATTATCTTTATTATCGTTATTGTTTATTATTATTATTATTATTATTATTATTATTATTATTATTATTATTATTATTATTATTATTATTATTATTATTATTATTATTATTATTATTATTATTATTATTATTATTATTATTATTATTATTATTATTATTATTGGTGGTGGTGCTGGTGGTGGTGCTAGTGAGTGAGTGAGTGTATTGGGTTTAAGGGCCCGTCGACAACTTGGTCATTAGGGCCCTGGTGGTGCTAGTGGTGGGGTGGTGGTGCTCGTGAAGGTATGGTGGTGCTGGTGGTAGGGTGATGGTGTTGGTGGTGATAGTGGTTGTGGTCTTGGTGGTGCTGGTGGTAGGGTGGTGGTGTTGGTGGTGGTGGTCTTGGTGGTGTTGGTGGTGGTGGTCTTGGTGGTGCTGGTGGTAGTGGTGGGGTGGTGCTCGTGATGGGGCAGTGTCTTTTAAACATCTGTTGACTGAGTGTGAAGCCTTTGTATATGAAAATAGTTAAACGAGGTGGAAAGCGGTTGGGGAAAGGGGCCTTACGGTACATTTTCTGTTTGGAAAGTAGGATACGCTCAAAATAAAACAAAAGAACTAGGGGATGACACGCCCGGTATAATGTATACGAGGAATACAGTACGCCAAAATTAATTTCGTTACTCAATTGTCTTTAGCTGTGACGACAAACGAGCAACTTCTTTACCCAAATTCTCTTTTTGAAACCAAAATTTATGAAAGTATAATATATCTGCTGTGCAAACTCTAATTGTTTGGCTTCCAGTGTCCATGTCTAACCCAGATGTTAGCAGCTGGAAACCATATGTAACTTTAGCAAAGAGAGATCAGAAATGCCTACAAGATTTCTCGTTTCTATGCCAGACCTCTGCTAAAACAAGATAGTTACCAGTAATTATGACAATATCCGCTCATTCAGAGCGAACACCTTTACAGAGTAGGCACCCAGTGTTCCTGACTTTGCACCTCGCCTCCGTGACACATCTCGCAAGGTTTTCGCAAAAGTCGATATTTAAATTATAGATTCAGAAAAGCAATCATATAACATCGAATTTAAAAAAAAATCTGATATTTAGCACTCATATGACTTTCTCTACTCTTGTTCTAAGCATTCTTACAAACTATTATTCCTAAATTTTCTTCGTGTTAGCTGAGATGCAGAAATTATCTTATCGTTTATTTCCTTGTAGGTGCAAGGGGAATATGGAAATATAGTAGGGCTTGAGCAGTAGTGAAATCTTCCTGACTTTGCACCTCGCCTCCGTGACACATCTCGCAAGGTTTTCGCAAAAGTCGATATTTAAATTATAGATTCAGAAAAGCAATCATATAACATCGAATTTAAAAAAAAATCTGATATTTAGCACTCATATGACTTTCTCTACTCTTGTTCTAAGCATTCTTACAAACTATTATTCCTAAATTTTCTTCGTGTTAGCTGAGATGCAGAAATTATCTTATCGTTTATTTCCTTGTAGGTGCAAGGGGAATATGGAAATATAGTAGGGCTTGAGCAGTAGTGAAATCTTTTAAAGCTTTGAGACTCCGTTCTCTTTGCACGGTTAACATAAACAATTAACGATGTTGCATTTGACTAAAGTTAATGTTTTTGAAACTGCCACAAATAACAAGTAATATCTCCGAAATGGTTCATTCTACATAAAAGATTATTTGGGCATAAATTGTGTTTTAGCCAGATCAACATTTTTGTATTACCTATAAGACTCTGTGTATCTCTTACGGTTTACAAGTTACTCAAAAGTCATCCAGGGTAAACAGGACTACATAGGCTATAGCCAGATAATTCAAAATATACATTTCATTTGCCATACAAGTATCTTAAAGATACGTCATTTGAATCAAAATTGTTAGAGCCATTTTCAAGAAAATCAAAATGTTCGAAAAATGTTCCATGTAAAGGGTAGTTTATGGAGGAGCAATTTTCTTCAAAATCTTGGTATCTATGCCTTGAAAGACACTAAACTTGAATGTTAAAACTTTGATTTTTAACCGACTTTTCGTTTTTGAGCTATGCTGTTCACAAACTGACAGACACATGGAACTTTTGTCTAAAAATGCTTTTTCATTTTTTAATTCAGGGGGTTTCAAAATATGTTTCCGGTGAAACATCGGTATCGAATTTTTGGGTAGAATACAATACTTCCTCTACTTTACTATACGTAGTAGAGAAAGTAAAAAGTAAAAATAGTAATCGAATAATGATTATCTATAAAGAATGAATATGAATAGCCTCGCAAATTTAAAAAGCTGAGAGTCGAGGTAGTGGCGTCACTACCACAACATACTCACTCTAAACTCGCACGGGTAACGCTGGTCATCCATGAGATTTTGTGAATCTGTCTTACCTGAAGGTTAGGTTTTCGATAGCGAAATTCTCAGTACGTTTCCATCAATTGTCACTCTGTTACGTGCAGTCATTATTGGGTCTGAAAAAGCTGTAGTTACATTGTAATTAAGGCAAGCTGGAGCTGGAGGAATTAGGACATTCGCGTGAACACTTGTGTTACTACTTCAAGTAATGTTTCTTTACGACTGCTTAGCCTAATTAAAGGTGCGGATCTGTGTGTATATAAGAGTTGATTCTATATTTTAATTTTCAGTTTGCAATAAACAATGTCAACCGTGAAAAAACCAAAAGTAGGCATGATCAAGTGATCCAAATGTATGATTACAATGGTTTCAAGAGATAAGCGACTAAGAATGTATTAGTGATAATGATGGATCAGAGGAAGAAGATTTTGTGAATTAAAGTAATCACGATTTAGAAACGAGCAAGAAATGTCACAAAATGACAGTCTAGACCCAGAAGAAGAACAGGGTGAAAATGCAGAAGAATCTCTGAGTATTTATTTTATGTGGGAAAGACGGAGTAACAAAATGGTAGAAAAGTAGATTCCCAGCATCTTGTGAGAACAAGATGTTGCAACTTAGAACAGGAAATGAAGCTTGTAAAAAACACGAAATAGATATTCTCAACTTATTCTAGTTTGAAAACATAGTATGCACCGTTGTAATATGCACAAATTTATATTGTAGAGGAAGTTTCGCCTAGCATGTTCAAGATAATGGCCCAATGACATTATTTTACGATATTTCGAGCCATAAATGCTTTACGCATTTACAAATAATGCCACAGCATTGCCTCATTGTTTTGAAGTAAAAATGTATGTTTTAATTAAATAACCATGATATTGTAGTTATGTATTTCAATAAACATATTTACAAATATAGTGTTAAACCCTTGGACTGAATAAAGTATTGAAATTCATAATCAATGTTTAGCGAAAATGAAAAATTAACTGTAGCACATTTATTTTATAATAAAGTGTTTTAAACTTACACATAAAAACAATGTGCAATATGAAAATGCGCCATTTTGGTCTTGGATGACACTTGTCACCCACGTGACTAGCAACGTCCATATTTTTTTCGCACGAGTAATAAAGGGTGAAATGGTGAGTCGATGTGGAAGGATCGTTATGTTCTTTAAAGATCTAATGTGTGTGGAATACAGAAAACAACAGCCACACATTAGTAACGTTGCAGTGAAGCATATTTAATATGAGCACTGTTTTGTTTAGTCGGTGAGTTATCTTATAATTTACATTGGTCGGCAACGTGTCAGTGGAAATATTGGAGTAGAAGTTATTACCATAATAACTAGTGTCATCTTTCCAAACAAAACCAACGCAAACCCTGTGAGAAGAATCTCAGTGTTCGACCGGCGGCAAGGGGCTGAATCGAAGGACTTCAAGACCTTGTTAGGTGGCGTGAGGCATTGCTGCTTTAAACTATCTTTTCAATGTGTGACCTAAAAACGCATCTTCGGCTTCAAATTGTCTCAACAACAAGTAGTTAAATGCTATTTCAGATGACGAATCAATGTCTGGGTAAACGCCTGCAGTGTGAAACGCACGTGTTCCATCAGAATAGAGTAGAAATTCATTCCCAGTTAATGATGTGATTGCAATATTTTTCAAACCCTAAACAAAACAATTGATTTGATGTATAAGTACAAAGAGAAGATTTTGTTTTTTAATTGCTCCCCTAACACATGGAGTTGCGCACATGAACCATTAAGAAGCTCGCTGCAAATAGGGAGCAGGTAAGCAAACTTGCGTCTTTTCATGTTTGTGTATAGCTCGTATCTCAGGAATAATTCATCGTACCGAACATTTACACAGCTGCCAGATTATGTGTTTGTTCGTTCGACAACGCACAAGTTTGATTGAAGCTTCTGGAGAAAGTGATGTTATACAAAGCCACAATATAGCCACAGGTTTTACTATCGTCTTAACTACTTGTATCTGTAACGAAGCATTGGTGAAAACACTTTTGCAAAAGTTTATATGAAGCAGATAAAAAAGTAGATTTGCAAGAATAATTTGTACAACATACGTAATATAAATAAACATTAGCGAGCATAGAAATCCATATCCATATCATATTCATGTTTGCTTATCTTTCTATTCAACACCGTTCCTTTAAAACAAAATCATAAACGGTATCTGTATAATTAATGTAAAATTAGAAAATGTGTTGACTTGCCCCTTGTGTTTACATTATAACTGCACTGCCACAACAATTGTTTACTTTAGATAATATTCTATACATTTATATTCCATAAAAGTAGAATATAAACATAAACATGTACAATAAACATATCAATTTTATATTATCCATTCCAAAATCTAATAAACCTTTTAAAGTATGTTTTAGCTTTTAAGTCTTGAATCTAGTTCTTTATAACCAAAAACTGAAATGTATTACACTAAATCTTTTCTTTGAAAAACTAATAAAGCGTGCAACGAGTGTAGCACTTTTAATATTTCAAAACTGATGACTTTTTACTGTATTAACAATTACAACTTCAGTTCAGAATTATACTGTATATTAAGGAACTAATTTTAGTTCAAATAATCTAACATTAAATCAGAAGGAAAATGAAAAATAATGTCATCGTGAGAAGCATTTTAAAGGTGGAAGGTGGGAAAACAAGTCTACGATAAAATAAAGCTTCAGGAATAGCACGCTTTTTGCACACACTTGTGCCAGTATATTTAAGCATATTGTTGCGAAATTTCAATCAGCAGTAGGCAAAATCACAATTGGTTTCAGAATGTTTTCTGTAAAAATTAAAATAAGTTTGTCAAAAATGTATCTAGTACCCATGCGTAAAGCATATGACTTAACCTCACTCTTGGTATATCTTATGCGTTGAACAAGTTAGCAATTCATAGTTTTTTGGGGGGTATCTTTTTGTAAATCAACCCAAGCTCGACTTCTCTTTGAAACGTAATGCAAGTCCGCCAGAACCCGACTCGAGAAAACCTAACTTCCAGTTTGTTTTGTGCTTTCAATTACTGTAAATTTTATTATAATTATTAATTTTTACTTTCTCACTGTGTACGTACGGCAAGTTGAGAAAACACTGTATTCTACCCAAAAATTCGATATCAGGTTTCACCAGAAGTACATGTTTTGGGGCTCCCTGAATACGAAAAAAGACTTTTTTATTACATAGTAGCTAAAAATGGTATTGCATTCCACCCAAAAATTTCATACTAATGTTTCACCGGAAATATACGTTTTGAGGTACCTTAAATCCAATTTAAATCTTTAGTTTTATTGAAATAACGTTTGTTTAAGATTTCTCTTAACAAACAAAATGAATATATTAAATTTTCTGGGAATGTTCTTTTTAGTCTGGATCTCTTTTGTATAACAGCTGGTAATCGTAAGACATAGACAAAATCTTACAACACACAAAATTTATACCTCAGCACACAATTTGTCCTTTTTGTGCGGAGTTAATCATTTCTGAGCTATTCCTTGATATTTGTTTGAATTATTAAATATTTATACTTTTCTCAAATAGAAATCGTCATTCGTTTTTTTATTTCCTGGACATGCTACGAGAATGAATGTCAAAGTCATCACATAGCGATCAACTCGTAAAATATTTGATTATCACTTAAGCGTACTGCGTTCTCGTATTTCCTTTGGATCTGCAAGAAAATATAAAATAACATGTTTACCGATTTTAAAATCGACCACGGACACTCAGTACGAGAGTCGCAAAGGAAACCTCTGAACTACCGGGCGTTGTTATATTTTCATGTAAATACTTGTAAAGAAGGATAAGAGGTAATCTCTTTAAAACTATGCGCGTAATACAAGAATAAGTGTCAATGTTTAATGATATTCTCAAACAACGTACATCGTCCATGTAGAAAATTGTAAATAATAAAAGGATTTACAATTTTTACCGGGAACTAAAGCTAAAGTTTGCAAAGTAATCAAAGCTTTATCAGACCACATAAATTATGAAGATATGTAATTTTTTCTGTTGTCCTTAATTGATTTAATAAGAGAATTTACCGTTTCTGCCTTTTCGTACATCAGAAGGTGGTATGGCCTTTGGGTGGGATTATACCGGGTGAGTATTCTCAGCCTGCGACATAATTGGTTAAAAAGGTGTGAGCCTTGCAGGTACGCAAATGGTGGACATTTTGAACAATACCTGTGAAGGGGGTGAACCATTTGGTTCATTGCTTATTCTTTTGCTCTCGGCTTAAAAATACTATTTGGTACAGTTCGTAACAGCCTACAAATGTATCTTTGTGTTTATAAGTCAGAGAGATGGTTTGGTTTGTTAAATTATAGCAGTATTAGCTACGAAACGATATAAGTTCGATGTTGAAGGAAATGATAAGCAATATCCTTAGATTGTGAGTTTTCGTTACAGTATGCGTCACTGGAGAATTCAGATGTACTTATTTATTACGACGTAGTAGACACTGCATGGTATGTCTTTATGTTTACACTCACGAGCCGCGTGGCTGCGTGAGGCGTGTTTATGTACTGACCTAGTGAAAGTGAAACCTGCAGTGTTGCCAGCTTGTTTTCGTAATATAATAAGGACATAATACAAATATTTTTCTCATTTTATACTAAGAACATATCAAGAAAGATTTATATTACATTATACGTATAAATTAACACTTAAATTTATATAAGGTATAATAACCTATACGGGAAAAATAAAAAAAAGTTTTAATAATAAATACATATGGAGGTGTATTCCAATTCGATAAAACTAAAATATATCCCTAGGAAATGGTGAGAGACAAAAATGTAAGATACATAATGTGTTCCAAACACCGAGTTCTATCATAAGTTTAAATTAATGTAATGACTTCCCTTCCACTCTGTATAACGATTATTACTAAAAGCTTTAGTCGTAGGTATTACTTTAGAAAAAGGCGTTCTGATTATACACCAAATAAGAACAATCTATTTTTCCTCTTTGGCTTTAATTATCTATCATGTGACCTCGCAACTAACATCTTTGTTCACATTCACACAGAGACTCAAGCACGATCCAAAATAAAGCACGTAAATTGTTGGATGGCAAGAAGACAATAAATAAGAGTGAAATAATAACAAATAAGAATACAAAATGCATATAAAAATAATGTAGTTGAATAAACTTTGTTTTTCTGATCCTAAAAATACTGTGACGATTATATGTTTGTAACTTTTTGATAAGTACAAATTTATATAATTTAAATATTCGTTACATAATTCATTAGAATCCATAATACGATACAACTTACCTTTAGCATACGTGCAAATGCTTAAAGTTCATGTTGGAGGAACAAATTTTGGGAATCATGCTCTCCCGTCATAATAAACTGACGCCTACTGAAAAATGCTTCACTGTGCTACCTTGTCAACTAGTATCATATATTTAAAGTCCCCAAGTTTTGACTCAGGGGTGAGTCAATTTCACGTGTTAAGAACCTGAAACACTCTAATCTTTAAAGGTCTCTTTCAAGATGGAACTTTGGACGCCAGGAATCTCCGCAAACGTAAAGCCACCACCTGTCTAACAATGACAACCATTTTCTCTTCCTTCATTGTTATGTAAATTAATAATTTTATATTTTTGTTTATTTATTATTTTCGTTTATTATTTCTGTGTACGTAGAGTAAAACTTCTTTAGACCAGAATTATGACGGGAGAACAAAATACTTGTGAATCGGCTGCGCCGTGTTTTGCCTGTACGTGTCCTCGGCGCTCGTTGCTGTCTGCCGCTATCATAGAAAACACCGGATAAAATCATACAACTTTAATAAAACTACTTTTAAAGAATTTACTTACCAGCTATATGAAAGGAGATATTAAACATGGTATTCAAGTTCAACGAGACGAAGGTGTTGAAGAAGGTAATCTTCAGAACGAACACATCTCATTTTTTCGAAAGACTAATGAATTTTATTAAACAGTATTCTTTTGCCATATGAATATAAGAAATGTATGTGCTTTAAACTTTCCACGAATTGATCGTGACTCATATGTTGACAGGGTTTTATTTATTTTTGTATACTTCGTAAAGCATAGCAAACACACAAAACATAACTTCACAAAAACTGCAAATCTCGTTGAAACGTGAACATTAGGTCAATTTTTGACATTACGTAGTACCGAGATATTCATTATTATTTTAATTTTTCAACTACATTATGTGTTTGAAGAATTAAGTTAACATTCGTTTGCTTCTCGTAGTCATTAAAACGTGGAATTTGAAAGTCAGCATAGTAACCTACGTTTCAATATTTTAAATATCGCTTGAGACTTATATATTCTCCCTGTAAACGTGCAACGAAATCTGTAATGTACCCATTGCTGCAAACGTTTGCCTAGATCAAGATAAAAGACTGGAACACTAAAGGATAAGAGGTGGAATCAGGACTAAAAAGTGCAATGCCATAGCCTGGATTTGAACCAGGGATCTACCGCTACACGCGAGGCTGCTCTAACCACTAAGCTATCATGGTCGATCAGTATAACATTAAATTCTCCAACTCATTCGTAATTTTTTCCCGGTAGACCATAAGGGAATCCCACATCATAGATAAATACCCCAAGAGCATTCTTTATAATTAATGTTTTGTACTAAAGTTGATAGAGAAATTCATATATACTCCAATCTATATCAGCAATATAATAATATAATACAATATAATCTATATCCCCCAAAAATTTAGAGATTTTTTTATTTTTATATAATAAAAAAGTTAAATAAAATGGGAAAGGTAGAGATAAATTCAGCTACACAGCAGGGAATTTTTAAGTCTGTTATCTAACTTCCCAATTAGTGTTTAAGAACAATTAATTACCAAAAAATATTTTGTTTGTTGACAACGCTGTCAATTGCAAAATAACAATGCCGCGGTGTGCCGGAATAGTTATGAAAAAGAAATTAAACCAATGCATTTGAAAATACTAACTTTTATTATTTTTAAATTCCGAAAAGGTTTACTTTATCCAAAGCAGCACTATAATTATTTTTACCATAGCCTTGAGATTGCATGTTCCGAATATGAAACTTCTAGTATAATGTGGCGTTTGAACGTTAGAAAACAAAGTAAAAATAAAAGTGCAGAAAATCACCTTCTAAAATAACTTTAAGATTCGACTTTTTGAATGTAGCGTAACTAAGGGAAGCTTCAAGAACCACAGAGCTTTACAATTTTGCCAACTTACTCAAACCTAAGGTTACTATTATCTACTATCTGTTCTTCTTCTTCTTCTTCTTCTTATTATTATTATTGTTATTTATTGTTATTATATTATTATTATTATTGTTGTTATTTATTATTATTATTATTATTATTATTATTATTATTATTATTATTATTATTATTATTATTATTATTATTATTATTATTATTATTATTATTATTATTATTATTATTATTATTATTATTATTATTATTATTATTATTATTATTATTATTATTATTATTATTATTATTATTATTATTATTATTATTATTATTATTATTATTATTATTATTATTATTATTATTATTATTATTATTATTATTATTATTATTATTATTATTATTATTATTATTATTATTATTATTATTATTATTATTATTATTATTATTATTATTATTATTATTATTATTATTATTATTATTATTATTATTATTATTATTATTATTATTATTATTATTATTATTATTATTATTAGGGCTAGGAAGTTCATGCATTTGCATGTTTTTTCATAGGGGTTAAAAATGTATGCTTTTACATTATGTGCACGAATTATGGAATTTTCAGTTATTTGGACATGATTTTATGGTGCATATAACTGCATATTTTCTTGATTTTGATACATGCATAATATTTCAATATTATAGCCCCTAAATTGCATATTTTAATGATTTTTATGGTTTTTCATTATTTTTTCCATCTGGATAATATTTTTCTTATTGCTAGTATTGCACATGATGATGCAACTCACAGACTTCAATATTATAGCCCCTAAATTGCATATTTTAATGATTTTTATGGTTTTTCATTATTTTTTCCATCTGGATAATATTTTTCTTATTGCTATTATTGCACACGATGATGCAACTTACAAAGATTTCAATATTATAGCCCCTAAATTGCATATGGTTAAGATTTTTATGGTTTTTATAAATTTTTCCATAGGTATAATATTTTAAATTTCTCTACTGATAAGTAGCGGAAGTATTGTATTCCACCCAAAAATACGATGCCGAGGTTTCACCGGAAATATATATTTTGAGAACCCCTGAATGGAAAAAAAAAAAAAATTAAAAACAGGTCCGTGTGTGTGTGTGTGTGTGTGTGTGTGTGTGTGTGTGTGTGTGTGTGTGTGTGTGTGTGTGTGTGTCTGTCAGTCTGTGGACAGCATAACTCAACAACGAAAAGTCGCTTAAGTTTAATGTCTTTCAAGGATGTGACAAGAAGATTTTGAAGAAAATAGCCCCACGATGTGGAGAAAAGTTTTTCACGTTACAAAAGTGTTTTGTGAGACAACAGACGATGTTTTACAGTTGAAAATTTGTGCAATGTGTTGGTTGTGAACTGCAATATAGCAGTTAATACTAGCAGCAGGACCACTTCTGCTTCAACCTCTAAGGAATAAGGTAACTTTATTTTATTATTTATACTAACTCGTCTTGTCTACTGCAAAGGGACATTAATTGTTTTAATTAAATAGTGCATATTTCTTGGCATATTTTCTAGTTTTAAGAGCATATTTGCATGCATATTTAAGTGTTTTTAGGGCATGAACTTCCTAGCCCTAATTATTATTATTATTATCATCAGTATCATCATTATCATTATTATTGTTATTATTACTATTATTGTTGTTATCATTATCATTATTATTAATAGAAATAATAATAAAGTAATAAATATTATATTTTCTTTTCCATGAAAGTGGCCCACGGTTTACCCTTAAATACTAATTAAATAAATCAGAGGCAATTATGCAGCACATATATTTAAAATTGTAAATATAAAATAGGTTATATTTCTAACATTTAAATGAGACTTAGCTCTATAATTTAGATATTCTTTTAAGTTAAATGTGTAATATCATACATCGTGTATACTCGATTTACACTATAACTACTAATGATTAAACATGCAAATCCATTGGCTTTTTAAATTAAGCAAACCGATTAGCGCTGTAATTAATGGTGGTCAATGTCCGCACTTGACAGGAAACCAAGACGGGGCAACGTGTGCCCTGCTGCATATGCAACCAGTACAGCGTATACGTGGAGCGTGTAATCTAGACTGCAGAGGTTCGCTCAAATTCGTTGGATAGGGGCATGTTACAAAGGATATTTGCTACTGGGGTGGTGCCCTCACTTGCTTTGCTGTCGTTATAAGTGATATAGGTAGTTCATCCAGAGCTGGGTAGAGTTGGACAAGGTCGGAATTTGTAGGTAGAAAAATACATAACAGTGAATATAAACGAATTAGGAGACAAGTCTCAATTCTGATGTTTGGAAGGACTTGATAGTTGTTTTCCCCCCACAGACAGTCAGTAGGTTGTCTCAGTGTGTGCTTCCTGTGAAACATACAATGTTCGGTTAACGTATGTATATGGGTGAGATACAGAAATATGGCCCACTTTTTACTTTCTCTTCTACGTATTAGAGAAAGTATTGTATTCCACCAAAAATTT
The DNA here is from genome assembly GCA_030765045.1 of Tenodera sinensis. Lineage (NCBI taxonomy): Eukaryota > Metazoa > Arthropoda > Insecta > Mantodea > Mantidae > Tenodera > Tenodera sinensis. The sequence goes on along the minus strand of CM060961.1, from coordinate 88,677,469 downwards.
CGATTTCGAGATTTCACCGGAAATATAAGTTTTGAGGATCCCTGAATCCCAAAAAGCATTTTTATAAAAATGAACGCGCGCCTGCGTGTGTATACGCGCGCGCGCGTGTGTGTGTATGTGTGTGTGTGTGTGTGCGTTAGTGGTTGCGAACAGTATAGCCCAAAAACGAAAAATCGGTTAAAAACCAAATGAAATGAAATGGAAGGTCGTTATTCACTTGTTTATCTCTTGACCGTGTAAAAAGAACGGAATTTCAAAGCCTTCATATAGCGACCAGCTTTAAAACATTTCACCGCTCAAAGCCTGGTGTTATTTCCCCATATTCCCTTTCCACCTACAAAGAATTTACCAATAAAGTAATTTTTACAAATGTTTATTTCAACTAATATGAAGGAGATAGTGGGATAAGAGTTTGTAAGAATGATTAGTACCAGGGTAGAGAAAGTCATGTGAGTGCAACACATCGGAGTTTTTATTATTGTTTATAACTCTCTCGCATAGCTTGTGTGAAGGACAATGCATGCTTTGTTATACACACTCATGTAAGCTTAGAACTAGATATAAGGTCACTGTAATTGCAACTTGATTTAGAGACTGGCAAAGAATGATGAAATAAAAGAAGAGGCCTTTCCTTATTCAGGACAAAGGTGTTCCAAATATGGCCTCTGTCGTTTAATACATTCAGAAAGGTGAGGGTAAGCTATATAAATAAACACATACTTTTACAAAAAGGAATTAACTTTGGAAAATATTTTGTAATATTAGCATTGCTTTTCAGACAAATAGTGTAAATAAATGTAGTTTTACGTGGAATAAATAGCACCTGGGCTTCTCTGGTGCAAAAAGCTTCTTTATAACGGTTGTACTTCAGGTAAACTATATTTTATAACAAAAACGTATCAAGAACTCAGCCTTATACTAAAAATTAAGCACAAGATCTAAGACTGCTACAAACAAAGCTCCATTTTGTATGCACTAGTAGCGCATGCTAGTCATTGTTTGCTTCTCACCAAAGCGGCCGGGTTCGATCCCAGGCAACCACATGTGTGATTCGTGCTGGACGAAGCGGCGCTGGAGCAGGTTTCCTACGGGCACTCCGGTTTCCCCCGCCATCACATTCCACCAGTGCTCCATCTTCATTCCCTGTATCATCAGTGTCACCGCCTGCGGTGCCGTATGTAGTAAAAGCGGGTGTTAAACACTACAAAAGAAAAATAATGCTAGTACTTGTAAGTGCGCCGTTTGGTGGAGTGTTTACATAGGGTGGCCATATTAGGAAGGGGGGCCATATTTGGGCCATTTACCATATATCCGGTAAAACTCATTCAGAGCAGCACATTTGCTAATTTAATACTGGTACTCGCCCAAGTATTGCTTTCATATGTGTCAAAGATTTGCACCATTCAATTCAGTTGCTGCAGAAGCCTTCAAAGAGTTATGGTAGAATTAATATCGGAGCTAACTTTCGCAGGCTAGATGTTGATGTATTACCATATCCTTCCAACATTAGTGGAAGCGCCCAAGAAAGGACAGATGAAATCGAAACAAAATATTGTTTCTGCCACGCATGACAAACCTTGCTCGGTTATTGTAGATGATTGACCAATAGAATCAGATCCATTAACTGCAGTCTTCCTTGGTGTAGGGGTTATAATGCTAACTATACCACTCGCAAAAGTTAAAGGCATGTGAACGCTGGCCAATGCTCAAGCAGAGCGCTGTTGCCAAGCATAGTGCGTGTACCGACAGAGGTTCTGTACATAAGAGCGCATGAGATGAGTGTACCACATTCGGCAGCGCTGGTAAGAGGGGCAAGCGTAGGATTCGCTGGAGTCCGCTGTACGCCCCGCCTCCATATGCCTTTAAGTTTTGCGAACATTATAGTTCCCGAGGTCGAGGATTGACACCAAGCGCAAGGATCGATGGTGTGGCGTAAAAATCTTTAGCATGGTTTCCTTTGGAAGGAAAATAAAGCCGGGGGTCCTGTGTAGTACTTCTGGCACATAAAATAACCTCGAACCTGATAAATACACCTCTGAGTAAAACTAAGTGTAGTTCGCTTCTACTTTAGTGATTGCAGGACTTCAGCGTTGTGCACTAGCAGCCACTCACAGCTACGTTTATCAGCTGTGTTATATTCGTTTCACTTACAGTCAAGCTCTTCATTGTGCATATCAACAGCGAAAGTCCATTCAACACATCTGTGTTGTGCATTAAATGTTTTAGAATACTCTTATTGTTGTTGTCTGTTCTTGTGTCGTAGTTGGTCCACTAAAATGCCCCTACTGAAAAAAAAAAAAAAAAGAAAAAAAAAACCTAACGCTTGAAAAAGAACATTGCTTTGTTACTATGCAATGAATAAATGGGAGTTTAGAACAGAACACTACTAGATGCATAAAAAGGTCGCATACATTTGTTCCAATATGTCAAACGCACTGTGTAAGGATAACCTAATAATGTATATTTCTTTACTGTACATAGAAACAATAAGTTGAAATGGTCACAAAAGGTATTTCATTGGGCGTTTTTCCGTCAGCCGCATAGAATGTGACTGAGGTATCGTGTAAATGTTTAAGCAGGGCTGAGGAACGTTACCCAGTAGGTGTGAATACATTCCCCTACTTCTCCTCTCGACAACGGGGAAAACAAAGCGAAAACTGGTTCTAGTTAAAGAATGCTATTGTAGTTGTAGAGGAGGGGACTCCTCTTTTCACATCAATGGAGTAACGTTCGTCAGCCTTACTTTAAAGAAACGAAACAGACAGAAAGAATAGTAAACACGTAAACGAACATAGCGCCTCTGAGAGGCAAACTTCGGTAGTGATCACACTAGACAAACATGAACCTAAAATGGAGCGCATTCTTCATGACAATATAGTAGTCGAGTGGCTAGACCATTACCTTCTCACCTAAAGCGGCCCAGGTTCGATCCCAGGCAAACACATGTGGGATTCGTAGTGGACGAAGCGGCGCTGGGGCGGGTTTCCTCCTGGTTCTCCGGTTTCCCCCGCCATCTCATTCCACCGGTGCTCCATCTTCATTCCATGTATCATTAGTGTCACCGCCTGCGGTGCCGTAGTAGTAAAAGCGGGTGTTAAACACTATCAAAGTAAGTAAGCGACAATATTGTAACAGATTAAATATTAATGCACTGTTCTAATGCAGAGTCCCAGAAATATTTAACATAATAAGTTACACACGATGGAAGGAATAGATATTTCTGTATAGAGTTGAAATTTTGCCGCCTCGGGATGCAACTCGAGCTTATTCCAAAGAATTCCTAGCTGAATAAAGCTCGAAAAGGCTTATTTTTGTTGGATCTGACACCTGTAACTGTAGATCAAGTCCACTCAAGTAGATGAAATGGCAAAGACTGTTTTGTTTTATGTATTTTTGACTTGTAATGTGTAGATACTTAAAGTTTTGTTCATCCATCAAACGATGCCAATATGAATGTAAGAATTGGAAAATATGGGTTGGAGTATTTTTGAAATTGGCAACGAAGCTTGAGTGCTGGGCCTCCGGTGCACAAGGTTTTGCCATCGTACACATAGCCCGTATGTAAAATGAATGGCAATTTATAAACACTAAGATATTCTTGGACTGAAATTAAGGTAGATAGGTTTGCTCTGTTTAATAATAATAATAATAATAATAATAATAATAATAATAATAATAATAATAATAATAATAATAATAATAATAATAATAATAATAATAATAATAATAATAATAATAATAATAATAATAATAATAATAATAATAATAATAATAATAATAATAATAATAATAATAATAATAATAATAATAATAATAATAATAATAATAATAATAATAATAATAATAATAATAATAACAATAATAATAATAACAATAACAACAACAATAATAATAACAATAAATAATAATTTATTACCTAATTTAATAATTTTATACAACTATATTACCATTGTTGTGTTGAGATGTAAATGTAGAACTTCTTTGATGTTCTTTTTGTTAAGTTCGATTTTGTTATCACTTTATTTCCATATCTTAATAATTGTTAATAGCCATGATACTTTATTTTCAAAATGAATTGTGAAAAACATTTCAAAAATGTCCTTATTTTTCCGGAGGTTCTATCATGTAACCATACTGTCTTTTCAGATAGTTTAAATTCTACAACATTCTACATAAGTCCCCGAAAAGTATCATGTATAGCTACTTTCTAATAGTTTTAAGGTAGTAATTATTTCCTTTATTACAACGTATGGTTACAAACATTTTTGCAACTAGATCAAATGGGGTTGGCTTGCACTTACGAAGTGATTTTAAATGAGCGTAATGGAAGTTTTTGAACTATTTTCAACCGTTTTTAAATTGATATTTACTACGTTTTGTTCCTCTCTACTAAAAATATTCCATGATAATGTTGAATGAAATCATAAACTACTTCCTTTAACTGCTTAGCGCTGAAATGTTATAGGAATATCCATCAATTGGGCAAATAATGTCCCAAAAATCCTCCGAAACTCGTACCTAGCTATACTGAACTGCGATCTATTAGATAAATAATAATATACATTTTGCCGTTTTATACTTACCTTTAAACCAGTAATAGTAATAAGAAAACTAGATCTTTCTTCAGTAATCCCAGTAAACATAAAGACTGGAACAAATTTCTTCTTACTGCTGTAGCTTTGTACCGTTGTGTTCGGCGATGTTCAGCGAACATAATTTATATGTCGTATCATTCTTTGTACAGTGGTGGGAAAAACGATTGAAGGCAATCTGAGAGCAAAACTACACTTCGCTTTCAAGTGGGGTTCACAATAGTCCATGTCCAAGCATTCCAACAGAATCCAAAACAATATCTACGGTATCTCTTATTATCTGTGTTGTGAATAAATAAAAGGCGTGCAGAAAAATAATAAACAAGTAAGTAAATCAATTTAGTTCACCTCTCATTTCTCTTCGCAATGTGAAACTAGAGCACAAACGTATGTCTGTCCGGTGTGATGCCTGTTGATTGGTGCACAATTAATAGACGCAACCAAAACCCGGTTGACGAACATGGCCAATGAACTGAATGCATATAAGCCATTGAGTAGCCATAAAACGAGGAGTATGACCTAATTAGAAAATCCGATGGCTATTATAATTGCCTCGTTTGTTAATTGGATGCGGAAACAGAACCTAGGAAGGCTAAGATCAAACAAATAAGCCATGCGCTTCGCGTGCAAGTGTTCAAATCTCATATTAATCTACTTTAACCTTTCAAATTTTCCTTCTTTTCGTCTCGACAACACATATCTTGCTCTCACATTAAGCCAAAGCATAATTTCTACAACATCAAGTAGTGAAACGAGTTTTAGTTATACATGTGTGCAGTTATGTATCACGAAAACATTTAACAATACCAATTACTTAAGAAATTGGGGAGTTCATATCTCTCGATATAAAATATGTGTGACATAAAATAACACCTTGACTTTCTTTGGTATTCCTTTTCATTGTCTTAGTTTAATAGATGTGTTTCTCTTGTTCTTTTTTACATTTAAAAGTGGCCGTAGTTCAGATGTCTATGTAGAATTAAGGCAAGCAAGGATTTTACTTTTACTATTTTGGATAACAGTAGATAAATAGCCTAGTCACAGAATGAATACAGGCCCAAGATACCGGTTATGTGCAAGTCTGATTTGTAGTGTAATACATTGCATGTGTGAAACAGTTTTGTTAATTCTGTGATGCCGTAGCAATTCTTAGGAGGCTGGTCCAGTAGCTCGGTCGGTACCGGGTTCGATTCCGAGTTTCAGGTGGTAATTTTTCTTTGACAAGGCTTATTCCCCATCCTTTCTAGAGTATGGACATGTGAATGTGTGTGTGTGAATTTAATATAATAAATCTAAAGTAATACACACAGACCGTTAAGCGAGTGAACACCATTGCAGTTGTTTCAAGAGGTTAAAAGACGCTGATATAACCTTCGTTGTTAAAGGTGGCGTATAAATGGAACACTAAAACTATATTTAAAATCAATACGGTACTCAATCTGTTTTTTGTTTTTTTTTTTTTTGTTTTTTGTTTTTTGTTTTTTTTTTGTTGTTTTTTTTTCCCCAGAATTATGCCTAAGACTTAAAATATTAAAACTGCAACACATACTGAATAATACAATCGGAATAATAATACAATCTTACATTTAGGCTCTGAAAATGTGATCAAATACAGAAGAGATATTCCGGAATTACTTATTTGCGTTATTCTTTACTAGGTCATGACCCTACACTTCAACCGGTCGTCACTATTCTGCAAATATAAGGCAAGCACTGAAAACAACGGCCACCTCCATCTCCATGACGAGGGGTTTATGCCTGTTTTTGACCAGAGTGTTTGAAGTTTTATCTTAATGAGGACGAGTTTCTAGCAAGGTTTTCCTTATCTTGTTCCAGAAAAGGAATGTTGTGTAAATATATCTAAGAACTCCGTACTCATTTAATAAATTATTAATAAACCTTTTAATAACCACAGAATGAAGGTAATTGAAATGCGATGCATAATTGCTACCAATTAAACTACACCTCATTATAGCAAGCTTTGCTAATAAAATACATCTACCTTTTAGCATGTAATATTAAATTAATAAAATACCTAATTTTAAGCTAAATAATAGGTTGAATTAAGTCGTTTCCAGGGTAAGGAGGGTTACCTTGAGGCAAGTAATGACGAAATAGCCATGTCTCTCTCACCAACAGAGACGTTAAGCTCGAAATAAGTAATCTGCAAGACAGGTATGATGGTTTACCTAATGGCCTAACTCAATGTAATGAGACGGAGATAATTATTGACCGGGAAGACTTACTTCTGTCACTTATTAACGTAAAACTACGTCAAACACATGTGCAAATACATTTAACATTTTATTGAGAATGGCGCCTGGTCTCGTCGATTTAAAGCATAAATGGTATACAGTTACATTCTTTGTATGGATAAAGGATTAAAATACTGAAACATTTAAGTTTCAATCCAAGATACTTCATAACATACAAAAAGTGTAATCATATGACCACTAACGTCTATTTTATCAATGTGGCTAATTTTTTGTAGAAAAACAAAAACTATCCTTAAGGAATAATTTTCTTCTAAGTTAGTGACTGGTTACATTAGCCAACAAAATGTTACTTTTTTCTGTAACTGGAATGAAAACAGCTAACGTTTGTTTTCAGGTGTGCTGATAACGAAAATGCAAGATTAGTTCTGGTTTCGAAGTTATGGCAGCTATATTGCCTATATAAGTTTATGCATTTACCTCTCTTGAAGGAAGGTTGCTGAAGGCGCTACCTGCCGCTGTTTTCTGCTAGTGATTCCCTGATTAGTGTCCAGTAATCGGTTAACATTGAAACACTCCACATTTCCTGGTATCTCACTTCCACATCCAAAATTTGCTGGTGGAACCGTTCACCGTGCTCGTCGCTAACAGCACCACAGTTGTCAGGTCAAGTGGGAATGTAAATTTAAGGACATGTTGCACTCCAGTCTGTTGTAGCAGTACAGACGATTTGCCACAAGATTCTTATATCTTTCTGGCCTCTTATTTCCTAGAAAGTCTATTGACATTTTAACAAAGGCATTCCAGGCTAACTTTCCATCAGCTGTTGAAATGCTCATCTTAGTACATGGTGCCCAAATGACCTAGCTGTCGACGGGCCCTTAAACGCCACTCACTCACTCAGTGATTCACTCTTTGTACAGTTTGCATATCTGAGGACCCACGAAAATCCCCTCTTTTATTTTCGCTTCTGTAAGACGTGGAAATTTCTTGGTCAAATAGAGAAATGGCTCCCCAATTTTATCCATGGCCTTAACAAACTTTTTCATTAGGACCAATTTTATATGAAGAGCAGGGAGAATTATGTTCTCTAATTTGACAAGTGCTTGTCGCATAACATTGTGAGATATTGCTTCAACTGATTGACGCGGAGGCCAAAGTACACGACCAGCTTGTAACAGATTAAAACTACGCTAAAATGAAACATGCTCCGTTTCTCTCTTTCTCTTGTTGCTACGAGCCTGGGCTAAAAATAGCAGTAAAATACACACAGCTGTTGTTGCCTGAAAGTTCATCACTCTGTCTACCAAAAGCGGATCTTCGAGCCCTATATGTGAATGAATGCTAATAAAATATGATTATAGTTAAATCTGCCTCTGTAACTTTGAAACGAGAGCTAATTCCAGTTTTTGGTTATTTTCGTTATCAGTGTGGTCGATATACTTAACACACATTTATTTCATCCCAGTTACATTTTCACTGTTGGCTTGTGCTTTCATAGCTAAGTCTGACAGAGTATTACATCACACCTAAATTTTATACACTAATTAATAAGTGGCACTATTTCCTAAGGCGCAAAAAACAATAAGTGTTACCTCGATACCGTCCCTTAAAAAGAAAAACAAGCTTAGTTATATAAATTGGTACAGTAGATTTCGTCCTTACCGCTGTCTTGCACTGAGTAATGCACGAGCCATTCGATGTCATTATCCGATAGTGTAATTTAAATATTGCACAAATCTCTGTTCACGCATGCGCCTGACTCAACGAGCAAGACAGATGTAAGTAATCAGATGGTAAACTGCAGGGAATTTCTTAAGCCTGTTAAGGAAAGGTTAGGAAACGTTAGTATTGTAGGATCACAGGCAGTTTATGTTTGAGTGAAGATTGTTTTCAATTCCAAGATACAAAACTCGCCCCTCTACAAGACAGTGAGGCTAGATTTGAAATATGGAACCAGAAATACACTCCAAATACCGGTTTACCACATTTACACAAATTCAGTCGTCACTGTTTATTCAAGGGATACTTTTTCTCATGATTTTTATTTCGTGGAGCGCACACAGGACAATAGATTCTTTTTCATTATAATTATATATTTCACACAAGTTTTGTAAACATGATTGTTGAGCAAATACGTTCAGTGTGAAAAGAACGAAAATGATGTGCAAAGAAAAAGTATTGTTTTTATTAGACACGGCAACAGTTCACTTATATTTACGTCAAAGTATTATTGTAAGTAGGGATACTGACGCACTTTCATTTATGAAAATTATGAAACAAACACAGATTTCAAACATAACATTAACATCTCAGTACCAATTTTTGTGGGCAGTTGGCAGAGGACGTCCTTGCATCGTTTGGCCTTAGAACCGTTTCTCATGTTATATCACATTCCCTTCAATCAATGTTGATGATTTTATTGGTGCAGCACTCCATAAATAAAACATAACTACTACATTTCAAACACCTTCTGTGTTCAAGCGTTGAAACGCTTCATGAGGATAAAAGTGAATGTAAATTTGATTGAATGTATGCATTGATGGTATCATGGTCCATTATAAATTATGAAAATAACTATATTCAATGAAATTTACAACAAATACTGCAGATATTATGCTCTAAATGGTATTTTATCTTTATCCTCTCCAATGGCGCCACTGTTTACTGTAAAGCTTTACACTTTTTGTAAATCAAAGGGCAAAGTTAGTTATTCTTATAACGTAGAACCATCTAACTCAATAAATGCTGCTTATTTCAAGCAATATTTGCAACCTGCTCCGTAACGGACATTGAGAATTTGGGGATAAAGCCCCTCCCCAAGTTTCCTTGTTCTCATTACAGAGCCACGCCTCTAGCACCGTATCGCAAGTGTTCAACAGTTCATTGGTCAGTACTTACGCTTCACGCCCTTTAAGAACCCTGTAAGATGATAAGAAACTGAAAGTTGATCCCAAACAGTGCATATTACTAAATCCGTTTTGTGTACAAGCCCGAGGGGGGGGGGGGCAAGCCAGCCTCCGCCGGGGTGCTTCTAACTGGGAAAATGTAAGGGCCCTGTCACCTGCTCTGCCGTGGCAATATTTGGACAGCCCTTAGAATCCATTGGCCTCATCCATCTTCCCAGGGATTGCCCCGTCAGGGGCATAGGCACAAAGGATTGCATTTCGGTCGAGGTGCACCTCCACAAGTTGTCACTGTGCCATTGTCAAGTAAGAAAAAAAGAAACATAAGTCTGTATTATAGTTGAGATATGAACTCCACATCTTGTGTCCAACTTTACATTCATACGGCGCTTCTCAGAAGACGTTTCATTTTTTCAGTTTCCATTGTAGACAATACAGTGCACCAACTTATTTCCCCACGCCGTTTCCTTCACTTGCTGCGATAGAGGTGCAAATTGTTTTTGTTCCAAATGGGCCTAAGAAAAACATATTTGTTTTATCTGGTTCTGTGTTCACCAGAAATAAGGGCATGATTACTTTTATAGTCAATAAACTCCATAGAAATGCTCGTATGCACATGATCACACATGTACCAGAGCAATAATACATCTACCAATGAGTTAAGATAGGAATTCTAAGGACTCATAATGAAGCTTCGGAAAATTATAAAGCGTCAGTTAAACACTAGGTTTTGAACACGCGTTCGTAATTTTACTCTTCTGACGTAAAATGCCAAATTTCAGACATTCAATAGGCACTAATAAGAAATTTAGCAGAATATAGAATTGCATTTGCATCGAAATGGTGTGTTAAAATATGTGTAGATTATTAATTTAAAGATGCGACACATGAATGCCATTGCAAATTATCTGAGTTTTAATCCTGTATAGCTTCATAGTACAATAATTGCAATCACCTTAGTATTTAAAACCAACTGATTAACAATTACCTAGTATCCCAAGTGATGGGTTGGGATCCAACCAAGATCGGGCCATGCCGCTTTCCAATAGCGAAAAATTACTGTTGTAACTGGACATTTTCTTTGTACTGTGATAAATTGCATAAAACAACAGTTTACACACAGTACATTTACCTCCCCCCCCCACCCCCGTATGGATTCTAGAAATATATGAAAATAGTCATATTGGGTAAAGGAATCACAGAAACTGAAACAGAATGGAATCATACAATCAAGACTAAAGCATTTATATCGCACCAAAGAATATACCTTTCCAGAAGAGTGCGTGAACTGGAGTGCTATTCTCAGGACTGTTTCGTACTCTATGGATGTGTTCAGTTTCATAAAATTATCAATGAAGAGTTTATAAACTTCTTAAGTACTCTTATAATCGTAGAAGTAGATTACACTTTAGTTCTGCTTATTTGTAATCTATTCATTAAACTATTTATACAAACCACAGTAATCTTGCAATCGCAGTTACAACTTGCTTTATAACAGAAACATTCTGGAAGTACCTGCTGAATACTTGGTTTCATAATCAAATATAGACTTTGGTTTGTTATCGCATTTTATTAAAAGCAAAACCAGAGTTTCTGAAGATGAAAAGTATGGCTACAGTTGCTTCTCAGAATTGTCAGTTGCAAACAAGGATTAGGTACCAGTTTGAATTTTGTCAAGAAGCAAGCACCTACTGGCATCAGATCACAATATCGCTAGGGAGGTAGGGCGCTGGACCGAGAGAGAAGCTCGTCAGTTGATATCGATCATGGCGTCGAAGCGAATATGGAGCGTGCCACCTAGGGAATTGATGCAAATGCCTCACTCACGCTAATGTTTTTAATAGCAGCGGAAGTGATTTGATTTTATAAAAGTACGACCCCCCCCCTCTCCCCGTACGCACGCACTTCCGATCACTCAATCAATCAGTCACCAATCTCAGCGAACGTCCTCTGCCGCCAACACTTTGTACACAGCCACTGGGAAATATTGACATGTATGTATGTACGTACTATTATCATATAGAAGAGGGAACAACGGAATCACATTCCGCTCTTTTTCCTCACATTTTGCGCCTTTTTCCTCTATTCCCGTCTCCTTACAATTTTCCAACTTCCTTTCATCCTTACTAAAATATTATGAACAGGTAACAACAATGGAAACGAGAAATATATAACTTATTTTGTTACATTAATTTACAGTGTAAAAACTTTTAAGGGTTCTACTCGTTGTATATGTGCTATGGTAATGTGGCTTTGTTTCAAGGACATTAACACTCCTTGGCATAAAGGTATAGGGCGAAGATTCCCAAGGAGATTGTCATTCATTCCTAGACGTTCAACGGTAAATTTCCTTACCTACATGTTTAAATCAATTTAAGAGCAATATTATCAGTTGGAAAAGTTTCATTCACACAGTGCTAGTGCTTACGCAAACGTTATGTTACATATAATTTATTCATCACAAAATTAAGTACCTAATTTTATCTGCCGTGTAAAGTGGCAATAAAGAATTTGGTGCAAAAGGTAATTGGAGAATTCATAGAAGATCCAAAACAAGCAAGTCATGTGTTCTGTGTCGTTTAGCGAAGAATTATCGTGTTATGAGAGCTTCATTCCCTGGTGAACGAATACAGAGATAGAAACTAAAGTCAAGGGTACATTGTCTCTAATGAAAAGAACAAGGTGAACCATGGATAAAAATTACAGTGGCAGGGGTGTTACTTAGTCACTTAGTGGAAGGGGGGGGGGGGATTCCTCAAAGCTACGAGAAATATTTAGAAATGATAACAATAATTTTTTAACACAAATATGGCACATTTTAAAAAGGAAAAAAGAATAGTTGCTTTTAGGCTAAAGTTGTGCTAGGAATTAGCACTAAAATTCAGGAAACTACTTCTTGGAATCTTGCATGACCCAAGACATTTCTCTAAGCAGAAACTGAACTGATGCTCCTGCACAAAGCTGTCAATCGTTATTAAGTATTGCCTACCAATAAAAGGATTAGAAAACGTAAAACGAATCTACCCACTAGTTTGCTTTGAATCTTCTATCAGTTCCTCAGAGGTTTCACATGTTAAGGCACAACCCATCATAGGTAAGAAATAAAATATTAGTATACTGGATGAAGCATTTGGTTTGATTTTTGCTTTTAGCTAAATATTAGCTTTCCCTTCATTTTGGCATAAACATTTATGATTTTCTTGGCACTATCATCAGCACTTTAAGTTTCAAATCATTAATCTGTCATTAAATGCTTATGTACAAACAAATATAGACAAACGTTGAAAGCGTTTTCTTCACATATACAAGAATGCTTAGCTTTTGTTATAATTGAAAGCTTACTGTAATGAATTTTTTTTTTCAGATAATTCATTGATATAAAAAATATCAATCACGTGTCAGATTTGGTTTGACTATTTTAACGAATAATACAAGAGTAAAACCTAAAATAAAACTAAAAATATGTACTTACGGAATATATTAAAATAACCTAGTTGTATTTTCCCTATGGAAGGTCCTCTAAAGTATACTGGGTTATTTTATAAATAGCTATCTTTGCTTTTAAATGAAATCCTATTTTAACAGATGTTAAACAGATGTTCGAGTAATATAATCCGTGAGTCGTTAGATTTTAGCTTTATTGTTAGCTTTTTCTCATGTATTATTCACTAAAATTATAACAATGCAGCCTCATAGAATAAAATTCAATGGGAAACTTTAAAACTTAAATTACTATTGGAATTTTCTATTATTTTATTCACTTCTTCGTGTGTGGATTCATCAAATCGTTGCATATCATATGAATACTTTGGTCAAAGAAGTTATGTGCAGAAATATGTTTTATTGGGAATTAGTCTGTCATTTGTGTTGTATAGCTTATTTGAGTTAACGTTACTTAATATACACCACGAAAATATAGTTCTTTTTGAGTAATTCTATTTAGTATAAACTGAAATAGTTCAAATGTTTTCTGAGAAAATGAGACAGATAGGAAAAAGAGGGCCATATCGATGCCCTCCATATTTGTTAAAAATTGCTATCTGTGGACACATATAAAAGAATTAATTTGTATCATGGAAACTCCAAAGCAAAGATGATTTATCAACCTGTCAGAATGTGAGCAAAACTGCTCGGAACCTTTCACAGGATATCATGGTACATGATCGCCCTATGCGTCCATAGAAGGAAGCAGAAGACATTGTTAAGTATAAATAAAATCTCTATTAGTGTAGGACATTTTAAACATTTGATATAATCTGATAATTTAGGAACACACATCACTGCAAAATTTTCTTTAAGACGAAACTCAAAGGCGAACAACTTCGGAATATATATTTTATCTTCCTTCGTTTTATGTGATCTTTTATTTTATTTTGAAGCAACCGCTCCCAAGAGTATTCAAATATTATTCATAAAACGTGTATTAGTGATGTAATGCTATTGTTAATGAAGTGATATTATTTGCTGGAAGGAATAGAAGTATTTTATGAATTTATCAGAAAATATAGAATATTTTAAATTTAAAAGACGTCTATGTCCCTACATGTAACCTACAAGGCTTCTATCTGAAGGGAATTTCTAACAGTCCGGTCTTGTAAAGTTTATATTTTTAGTGTTTTGATAATTGGTTAGTGTAAAGAATTAGGTTCCAAAATAGTTTCTTTATCAGCAAGGGTTTCATTTGCATCTTCAAGGTTGAAAGACAATCATAGCTGTGTATTCCACAGTCAATACCTCTATGCAATTACAATGGAATATTGTAACCCTGTTCACATAAAGTTATGAGCCACCGTAGCGGAAATGTTGCCTCAGAATCTCACCAATCTTTCACTCAGTCTTTAAGATGAACATCGGCTACTTTTATATCTAGGTTGGTGAGATAGAAGGTAAAATAGTTTAAACACTGACATGTTTCTTGTTTTGTATCACAGTTTCCTGAATGTTTTGGCATAATATTTATTTAAACCGGACGATTATTAGGCTAGTGAATTATTTTGAAGTATAAATTGCAATTAAAAGTTATGTTGCCATGCTAGGTTATTTCCGAATATTTGAACAAGAGTGTGTTATCCCTGAAACAAAGGACTTCAGAAGGCTTTTCTTTTGTTCTTTAATTGCTGGTGTCTTCTTATGTTGGCTGCATTGTTTAAATATGCAATATGGCACATATGTTGTATTGTGAGGGTGAGAACTATTATTGTGAGTGATTTATGTTGTAATTTTTCCCTTTATGTACGTCTGTATCCTTTTATATTGCTAAAAGAATCAAGAACGCACTTTTTAAACGATATTTTCGAGGTAGTAAATATCCCATAAACAATTGGGCGTCTCGATCTGTAGGAAGTTTGATGCAGGATGTCTTTAGACCATCAAAATGTATTTTTGAGCCTGTTTTATGTTTCACTTTAACGCGTAATACCTTGAAATCAAAATGTTTATATAAATGATTTACTCAAGAACTATTATAGTTAAGGTTACGAAATTTGGAGGTGTTATTCAGCTTTATAAGTTGCACCTTTGGTAGTAAAAGTATTGAATTACTTCAATTACTTTTAATTTTGAAAATTAATTTGTATGCACTTTTTACAAATATATTAGCGGGTTAGAAAAAGTTTACAAACGACATCCTAATGAATATTTTGTTGCACTTCTACTACCAATGTGTGGTGATAAGAACAGAACAATTGAAAAAAAATGTCATAGCAATTACTGAGGTAATGGATTTCAAATATGCCCAATTTTGGATTGATAAAATAGGAGGTTCCACGTCACTTTAAGATGAACATCAACTACTTTTAAATTTCTGTTTCCAACTTAATTTGTGCATTCATTTAATATTTTATTCATATGTCTCGTTGAAGAATGTTGCATAGAAAGGGAGAAGGTTGTCGATGAGCAACAAAACAGACCGCGTCAGCACAGTACCATAAAACTACAAACTCAACTAGTTACTTAACACGGCAAATTGTTATTCTTATGCAAACAAACAAATAACAAATGTTATAGCACTTGAAAATTCTACATCCTTTTTGAAATATTCTGGATATCCTATGACGGAATACATTTCCGCAGCACAGCACGTTTTTCACTTGAGGTTAAAAATATCACACAATCTCCTCAGTCATCTTCTTAGTGGAAATATTGAAAATACGAGATTTGGGTGCCTGATAACAACATCTCACAAATCAAGTTAGAAAAATGAGTTAATAATGTAGGCAGTTCTTCACATGAAAATCTAGTAATTAGGCATGAAACATTTTAAACATCGACAGAACTTCTTAACCTTCATTAATTCAAAGAAACACATGCCGCACATACGAAGGACATGAGAGGTACTCGCTACAGCTGGCAGAATGGAACATGATTATTACACACCTACATATGTATACTGCATACATTTTCTTTGTACACACGTTCATTCTTACCTTTATGCCAAAGAATCATTTTAAATTCCACAGCAGACGTGTATGACGAATAGAAGTTGTACAGAAATGAACGAGAATAACCCTGCACAATGGAGAAAAGTCAACACAATTCTAAAGGAAAAAGATGCTCAAGGAGATTTCAAGATTTTGTTTGACAATATTTACAAAATGAAACAAAAAAGGTTGTGCTTCGGTTGAAATATTTCACATGGGTGGCAACACTTCTCATATTTTCTCCTAATCATTCAATAATAGCTAACAAACTTTTTACACTAATTAAAAAAACAAAAAAACTCGCAGTTCCATACACCTCATCGATTCAGAGTTTTAACAATAACTGTGCACTCATTGCTCTTTCGAGTGACCTTGCACTGGGACCTACACCTTGTCATTTTATTGAATATTCTTCCACGCCACTATTCCAGGATCTGAGAGCAGTACAGTTCTTAGCTCTCAGGACTTCCCCACGCGGAAGATGACGAAGATTCTGAGTTGCCTTCTCACTGAACTGAGCACGTAAATGTTCGTGTTCTCCAACACGTTAGCACTCAGTCACTCACTCACTCACTCGGATTCCACGATGATCCAGAAGCTAAGCTCAAGGTGAACAGGTTGATTCGTCTGCACATCACTGTTGCTGTGTATTCCGGTGGACGGAGAGCGGGAGTTGCCTTTCCTTACAACCTGAAACATAGGGACAACATTCATTACCACCAACACAACAAAACATATCTAATTTATTGGCATTACAACATAAGAGTGTACCAAAACTCAGATAAATGTTGCAAAATGAAGCAGTTATTGAATACTGCCTTTGTAGTACATAGAACCTAGAAAACATTAGAAGTACAATAGCACCCTTTGCAAACAACTCTCCTTATCTACTGTTAATCACACTAAAAATACAAGAAAACTTGTGAGAAGTTTGTAAGGTCTATGCTTGCTATATTAATTTTAAGAAGTTTAACTCCACTTTTTGAGAAACTATTTACTCTAGAAGTGTGAAATTCAGTATACATATGAATCAATGCTTTCTAATTACACATACATTTTTATATTACATATATGTTGCTCAAATTTTAAAAAAAATATATATATAATGGGTGTATTATGTTTTCACCCATTTTAATAAGAAAATTTGCAGCATCCATGATTTTAACGATAGTGTTATAAGAAAAAGCCACTACCTCCACAAATAACCAAGAAATGAGTGGTACAATTTGCATTACTGTAGAATAAGTGGTTTCTGAGAAAATGGGAAAAAATGTATGCAAAAAAACAAGTTTGAGTAAACCTCAAACAAAATTGAGGAAAGTTTGTAAAGTCTATGCTTACAATGTTACTTTTAAGAAGTTTAACTCCATTTTTAGACGAAATATTTTCTCTAGATGTGAAATTTGGTGCACATAAGAAATAAATATTTTTTCCATTTTTTTTAAATTAACTAATATATGTATTAGTTTTTACTCATATCCATCTTTGGACCGTTAAACTTATTTTCAAGGTACTTTTGGCATGTTTTTAGGGGTTAAAAGACTACATTGCGATGGAGTAGAAGTTAGACTTGCAAAATCAGCAAAAAACACAAAATTGATATTTTTAAGCTAAATCAGCTTAAAGCCTTCCCTTAACAATTCAGGCACATTTGGAATATGAAAGTTTCATCATGTAAACTTGATTTAAAACAGATTTGTTCTAGCATGTTTGTAAAAATACTTAGTTTTACAAATAATTACCTTACCACTAGAATGGCTTGAGAATGACCTTAGAGAAGGGAAAATGTTATATCTAATAAGGCAATCTGAAAAAGTCTAATGTTCCTGTATTGGAACACTCGTCTGATAGGAAGATTATTCCGACTTCTTCACCAACTGGCGCAGGTATGAATTGTGGGGCTCTAATCATTATTATGATTAAATTGCCTATTTCACCATTGTCAAATTTCTCAAGTTTGTAGTTCATTTCCTTTGGAACTAATCGAAACATATCAACAAATCCATACTTGTACATCTTCGGATATAATTACATCAACTTAATGTTTTCAATTATGATTTCAAAAATATTATATTTTAAATGTTTTCAGCCTTTTATTCGAATTAAAAAATTAAATCAATATAAACCTTAGCTCAATCATTTTACATCAACATTATTTGCGGAATAGCATGTATTGGGCGACATTTCTCGCGGGTCTGATGTTGACCATTTGCTTTTTAGAAAAACAATACATAAGATAAACAGGAATATTTTATTGTAAAACTACCCTCTATGTTTAAGTTTTCCTTAAGGCTGAAAATAATACACAAAACAAATAAACAGAGACACAGGACTTTCCAATGTAGCATACAACCATTTCCTTATGTAATAAGTACGAATTAACACGCCATAAAACTGTTGTGAGGGTATTTAAAAAGTTCGCTTAATTACATTAGTCGATTAGATAATTGCATATTTGGTTGCAAAGTTAATTTTTCAGAATTGTTATCCGTTATCACCTACAAAAATGTATTTCCTCTTTAAATTTTAGGTTATTACCATTGCAACATTTTGAAATCCATCCACTATTCCTTCTTTATACAGAAAAAGCAGCAAACTGGTTCATATTAACGTAGCTTGCATAACCAACTCCTACGTGAAATGCCTTTACACCGCCATGAAGTCACTAATATTATTAAATGTAGGATTTTTTGTTTTTATTAGACAATAGCACCCCTGCAATTTATTAAAATTGTCAAGACATCTTCTCGAAACAAAAACTTAGTGTCACGCGGGTTGCGGCGCACAACAAAGGACGGTCGGGCTAAGCTACTTCACACCGCATACAAGGCCGGCGAGCAAACAAAGACGCTCAGGGTGAGGATGACTCGCGCGACTGTTTGTGTATACGTGACTAACAACACTGGACGCGGCGCGCATCAAAGGCGCTCACGGTCAGCCTTCCCCGCACCACTCACGCGAGCAGACACGTGATAACAATTAGAGCGGCCGAAACAAAGGGGATTTTGTCCAGATGGTTCGAGAAGTGTCCGGCGGCCGGTTTGTTTGAACAAGTCCGTGCGACGTCATTCCCGCTATATAAGGCGGCGAGACAACAGTAGAGGAGAGAGTTAGTGTCACAGACATGAGTCGGTCAGTGTGTCAGTGAGTGTGAGACAGTTGTGTGTGTGGTACCATCGTCGTAAATGGTGCGTCGTGTCGAAGTGAGGAAGTTTTAGCGACGTCGAGTGATTGTAGCACCGGAGATAGTGCATGAGAGACAGAGAAAGTCAAGTAAGACAGTGAAAACAGAGTCAATGTTACGAGAAGTAAACAGTTGTGAGTTGTAATATTAGGAAAGACTTTAGGCTGTGTTAACGTCGAAAAGAGAAAGGTGTTTTTGTGCAAAAGTTTAGAGGAAAAATAAAGTGACAGAAAAGTAACTGGGCTGGATTTGTCGTTTTGTCGTATTATTTCATTGACTTTTATTACAACTTGACATTACGTTATTTAACAAACCAAACCTACCATTATTTTAAAATAAATCATCATTGTGGAACCCATTTTAATTTGCTTATTTCGTAAATTTCAATAGAGGATACTACAGCAATAAAGTTGTGTTTCTTACGACTATATCGTCAGGTATAGCTATGAAGATTATTCACACTGAGCCCAGTGATGTCCTGAGATACGCAATTTGGTTAAGTTAATAGCCAGGAGACACGCACCCACCCTTGTACCCCCTCCCCCTCATACACTTCCTCACTCGCCCTATCCCCTCGCTCACACAAATTCGCTTTGAACATATCTAGAAATTGTTTTAATAGCACATAATGTGCAGCACATGTATAGTAAGACAGTGCTTACAGATTGCTTACAGAATAGGTAAATAACGCCTTCATCGGGTGAAGTTCGTACATCTTACATTAGCTTACTAGTCATACCTGGTGGTACCGGGAGAGCCAACGAACTAAGAACCGGCAGCGCGTTTACCAGAAGATGAATTAACACATACGAATCATTAATAAATACAAACTGTGCATTAGAAAACAAACACTGCCCATAATATGCGTTCCTACTACATAGAGGACAAAATAACAACAACAACAACAACAACAATAATAATAATAATAATAATAATAATAATAATAATAATAATAATAATAATAATAATAATAATAATAATAATAATAATAATAATAATAATAATAATAATAATAATAATAATAATAATAATAATAATAATAATAATAATAATAATAATAATAATAATAATAATAATAATAATAATAATAATAATAATAATAATAATAATAATAATAATAATAATAATAATAATAATAATAATAATAATAATAATAATAATAATAATAATAATAATAATAATAATAATAATAATAATAATAATAATAATAATAATAATAATAATAATAATAATAATAATAATAATAATAATAATAATAATAATAATAATAATAATAATAATAATAATAATAATAATAATAATAATAATAAGCTCGTAATAACTGAAGCAATCTGTAACACTGTCAACTCAATATTGCAGAACCGAGGAAGAGCATAGCCGAGCCATTAGCGTGAATTTGATTGTAGCGGCAGCGCGGAATCTTGTGTCCACATGCCGACTGAAATGACACCGCGAAGACGGTTTTTAGTTCTTTGGCTCTCTCGGTAGCAAATTCTCTAAGTTACTTGTAAGGTGCAATAACTTGAGATAGTGTATCTCTGAGAATTATTAGATTTTCAAGCTGTAATTTAAAAGTTGCTTTAAGGCCACAATACTGCAATGCCAATCAACATAATCCTCGCTTTTATAGGGCCAGCAATATCTAACGAATCACTAAATGCGTTCCTGTAACCAACTGTAAGAGCAGCAATGCTTGCAAAACAGGCAGCATGTTTTAAGGTGGTATATGTGTTGGTCAAAAAGTGATATACATGATGCGGGCTACAAATTGGTTACCGCGCCTGCGCCTGCGCCTTTGCCTCCACGGTATAATTGTGTTAAGAATGGACCGAACAAGAGGGACCAGTCCAGCCATGAACGGGGTGAAGGAAATTACCCCTTAGGACAGGGATCAAAGGATTTGCTTGTAAACGGCGAGAAGAATCAATAGTGACCTGAGATGGCAAGTAAGGCCAGTTGGAAACTCTCTGCACTTTGAGAAAACAGTTTCCCAAGCAGAATACTAATCACATAGTATAGTCGCTTCAATCCACGAGGAGATCATTATGGCACCACCCAACATTACTTTTCAAAAATATACTTAACACTTACATAACACAAATTTACGTTCTAATCGATTCCACGATATATCCAACTTCCGTTCTTTTGACGAAGCGCTGAAACCATACTTGTTCTTAATTTCTCTACTGCGTATAGCTAGTAGGGGAAGTACTGTATTCAACCCAAAAATTCGATGTCGAGATTTCACCGGAAATATGTATTTTGAGGCTCCCTGAATAAAAATAAAATAAAAATTTTAGAAAAAGGTCCGCCTGACTCTGTATATGTGTGTGCGTCTGTCTCTCTCTTTGTGTGTGTGTGTGTGTGTTTGTGTGTGTGTGTGTGTGTGTGTGTGTGTTTCAAATACGAAAACTCGGCTAAAAACCAATGTGACACAAAGATTTCCAAGAAAGTTCCTTCCACCCTAAACGAGCCTAAACATGAATAATTTTCAAAATTTTTTATTTTCTCAAAAATAACTAAACGATTTTGATTAAAATGCCATATGTTTAAGATATTTTTATGGAATTTCTCATGCTATGAATAATAAGAAAGTCTAATACTAAAATATTGAAAAGTCTATAGTTTTTTAGAAAAAAATATTTTACGAAAAAAAATTATCGTCACCTGGCTGATCTTGATTTATGGTTATATTCATAGAAATAACAATAATCTATTTCAATAGATTCAACGGTTTTTGTGCAAATTAAATTTAAAAACCCCATAATTTATTGCAATAAAAAGGAAACAAATTGTGGGTTCTTTTAAATTTAATTTACACAAAAACTGTTGAATCTATTGAAATACGCCAAAGGAAAAAGTTGTTGTTTATTCAATTTTCTATGAATATAGCCATAAGTCAAGAAACTTCAGTCAATAATAATTCAGCCAGGTGATGATAATTTTTTTATAATTTTTTTTTCTAGAAAACTATAAACTTTTCAACATTTTGGTATTAGACTTTCTTGTTATTCACAACATAAGAAATTTGGTGTTAAAGTCTGACGGATAATTCTACCCATATAATTTGAATGTCCTGGCTATAGCCTATACTGTTTACCTTGATGACTTTTGCATAACTGGTAAACCGTGAGAGACAGATCAAGTCTTACTGTACAAAAACGTATATGTTAAAGCACACGTCTCACTGCATTTTTTGTGGAATGAACTATTTTGGAGATACTCCTTGTTATTTGTGTGAACTTTGGAATAGTTATACTTTTCTGAAATGGAAGGTCGTTATGCACTTTTTTATCTCTTGGCCGCGCAAAGAGAATCGAATTTTAAAGCTATCATATAGCGACCCGCTTTAAAATATTTTATTATCGCTCAAAACCTACTGTATTCCCATATCCCGTTACACCTATAAGAAAGTTGACAATAAGGTAATTTCTGCAAATGTTTATCTCGATTAACATGAAGAAGACAGGGGACTAAGAGTTTGTAGGAATAGTTAGTACAAGAGTAGAGAGTCATATGAGTGCAATCCGATTTTTTTTCGTTCGAATGTAAAATTTATGTCTACGACAGTCATTTGTAATATTTACCCATATAAATATTTATTCCTGAAAAAAAATTATTTCTTTCCAGCTAAGAATATTGAGCAATGAATCATTAACTGCATGACGACAATTTTTGATACTTTGAGTTTCATCTATCATCGTAAATCAATTGAATTGATTTCAGCACTGATTAAAAATGAACTTGCCTACTCTCGAAGTACATATACTTGGTTTAGGACGCATTTGCCCTGTTGATCACAATTTCAAATTTTATTTAACGGTTTAGGCGAAGCGCTCCATGTATAAGAGCTGAAACTTTAGAAAACTTTAAAGAAAAGTTGGCTGTACTTTTAAAAAAGGCTGAAAGAGATACCAAACTAAAGGTAGTTTATATTTGACGTGATGAGAATTAATGTATTGCTAATTGGGGATATTTTAAGCACAGCTTATATTCAATACAGTAATATTTGATATCTCAGGAAAAGCAAGTTGGATTGCACAATGACGGTATGTTCAACAGCGCTGAAATCAGTTACCGTGGCAATGTCACAACACTGTTGACTGTCACATTTTATATTTGCTCTGATTGGTAGGCGTGGCGTCATGTGTTAAACTCCCTAAAAAGTACGAAGTGTGTATGAGAGTGAGCAAATCGTGTCGCGATTTGCTCGCCACTGCTCTCCGTGCTCCGTGGCTACAGATAGTCATGTCTCATGGATTCTACCTCCTTCTCTGTAAAGTACCACTACTTTATAACATTTATTTGTATTTATTTAATGCTCAAGACACTTGGTAAAGAGCCATTCGTGTTCTTCTGCAGGATTTGTCTCTAACATTGTTTAAAGCACTGAACTTGTTCACACGTTCCCAGTCCAGACTAGACTAGACTACCAGATGGCAGGCTGAGAACAGCCCGAGGTGTGTCATTCGTGTACCTGCCCTTTTAGGGCTTAACCACTGTATGACGGGATTAGGATGTTATAGGATGGCTGGTGAAGAATGAGGATTGAGGGTTGTTAGGAGGTAGCATATATTTATGCTCCTCATCGGTTGTTAATTTCAGCATGCAACTACCGCTAGGGAACTGCTGATGGGTGGGTCCCAGTCCATAACTGAACCACACAAGATACACATGGAGTTGGGTCTCTGGAGGTGATCTGCGAGGCAATCGTGTCCAGTGGCGATCTGTACAGTAGCATGCATGCCAATGGCGTAGGGAACCCGGGTTGGCTCTCTGATACCGTTGTGGGGAATCTTCCCCACTAGGTCTGGTCTGGGCTACACTCAGCCACGTGGTGTCAATTGAGCAGCTATCCTGATGGAAAGATAGTGTCCCTAAAAGGTCAAGTAGTCGCCTTCTGATCGTGAGACCCATCCAACCCTTTTCCTGTAACTCCTCCGTGGCCTTGGCTGTGGCTGGAGAACGCAGCAGCTGAGCGATTAAAGTACGCTCTGCATTGGGGAGACGCCATATCGATTATTATAAACATGAAATAAATCCGTAGCTTAGGTTTCTTGATGCTTTCTACGAAATGCCGTTGCTGGAAAGTGATTTTAGAGAGTTTCATTTATTAGAAGATTCACTTTATGAAAATGTTACACCCGTGTACTCATCCATTCTGTATTTACTATTACATTTTTATCATCTACATATTCTGTACACGTATAATTTCAGCATTAGACCTGGTCTTTGGCCTTTTGAACTCCACGTATCACAGTCGGTCTGGGTGGCTCAGTTGGTTAGACGCTGGCCTACTGTTCCCAAGGTCGCGGGTTCAAATCCGGCCCAGACCGATGGTTTTTAAGTGTGCTTAAAAACGACAGCTCCATGTCAGTAGATTTACTGGCATGTAAAAGAACTCCTGCGGGACAAAATTCCGGCACACCGGCGACGCTGATGTGATCCTGACAATTGACAGCGTCGTTAAACAACAAAATAATTTTTTTTCCACGTATCACAAATCATTTATTAAAGACAATCAATAATGCATAGCTAAGTAAGCATTCAGAATATTTAAATATCAGTTCTAGCATTCTTAAGAAGAATATCTTAAAATATCAATAGAAATATGTGCATTATTAATACTGAATAACGTAAAGAACTGATTTCACATAAAATGCACATTGTATAATGTCTTAGGAATTATGCTCCTGGGATTGCGTATGGGATATTCTGCACTACACGAAACGAAACCGTGACAAAAATAACAGTTCATGTACAAAACTCTTATAGGCTATAACAACGAATTTTATGTAGTTTAATTCTGTCACAACCCTTAAGAGAAAATATGCTTATTATTATTAGCCTTTCCAAAACTTTCTTTCAAAGAAAGGATATTGTGACGCCGGGCACGGCACAAAACAAAGGTCTACCAGGGCTAAGCTACCTCACACCACATACCAGACCCAGAAGCAAACAAAGCCGCCTAAGGTCAGGCTGCCTCGCGCGTCTGTTTCTGTATTCGTGACTAAAAACAATCGAGCGGCACAACCAAAAGGGGCTTTCTCCAGAACCTTCAAGAGAGATCATCGCCGGCGTGTTTGAAGAAGATTGCGAAAGGTCCGTTATCCGCGTCATATGAGGAGGCGAGGAAATAGCAGAGACAGTTACGGTTACAGAAACGAGTCCGTCAGTGCGTCAGTGAATGTGAGACAGCTGTGCGTCGTGACGAAGTTTCAACGAGCGTCGACTGAATCGTTGAGAGACAGAGAAAGTGAGGAGACAGTGAAAGGACTGAGTCAAGAAGAGAACAATTGTGAGTTGTAATATTACGAAAGATTGCAGATTATGTTAACCTTAGTAGAAGAGAACTGTTTTTATACGGAAGTTTAGAAGAAGGATAAAGTGATAGAAAATCAACTCGAGTGGACTTTAGTAGTTTTGCCACAATATTATTGTCAATTCCTTGCTTTTGTGAAATGTAGAACGAATATGTAAATTTCTCTTAGCACTCATTATTTGGTGTCAGAGGTCATAGTTATTACAAAGTTAATTTCTGTGTCAGGTGGCAAGCTTCGCCCACTGAGGTTCAATCTTTCGGTACCTAAAGTTTATTTTCACACGTCCTGAGAAAGCAACCAAGTGAATTATTGCCCTCCGCATGTGACGTTTATGGATTTACCTGGAGCCGCTGTCATTTCCGGGTGGCTAATACGTTTCCGAATGTAATAAAGGAAAACGAAAAGAAAGTTAAGGAAGAGAAAAGAAGAAAGCGCACGCACGTACGTACATTAACGACAGAACAAAAATATCGTATACAATCGACTGCATCATTTTATCAAAGTCCAGAAAGTTAATTTCCTATCCGTCTTCCACTGACCCCAGGACTACTGTAAAAGTTATTATTTTTTGATGGGGTGGTTATTTTCCGCGAGCATGATTGATGGCTTCGGTCGAGTGGGGTCGCCTTTCTCACAAGACCCAGATATAAATCATTGGACGCGCATGCGCAGAGGGCGCTACTGCCTGAGTCGCCACAGCTTGACCACAAATCAATGTGTCACATGACTCATACGTCACATTGCAAACCTCTGCTCCTCACGTGTCCTGAGCATGTAGTAACAACTGAGTAAAATATATTCAGAAGTTCCTCAACTGTGTAATGAACGGCGAAACAGATGCCTCGTTTAATTACCGAGAGTCGAAGGGGATGTCACTCGGCTGTTGTTGTGACGTCCTTACATTCGAACCCATTCCACCTCAAAAACGAAATCAGCCATGCGGGAAAGCAATTTCGTTTCTGTTGCTCAAATGTGGCCGATGATTAATTTGATTTTCATGGAATCGATCTCCAGCTGTAATGTTACTCCAGAGATCTGCTTTTGCCGTGATACAAGGGTCACTCGTGATAAACTCATGTAGACGAGGCCGCGTTCCCAAAAATGCTTCATGTTGTTGGCAACCCTTGTGATGAAAATGTCACATGCAAACTATTAACTCTTAACGACTGTTGTACCCTGAGCAACAGGGCATTTATGGATAGGAATGCAAACTAAGAAGAAGACTCTTTTGATTCTGTAAGAAAACGTGCCAAATCCTCAACAAGGAGAAACACTTTTTAAGAATTCACGTAAATAAAAAAGAAACTATTCGTGTTAGTCACTTTTCTCTCTTATTGCTTCTGGAAACCTTTACAGACATTTTCCCCAATATTTTCATCATATTGGAAAGAACAAAACCGTGTTACGGAATCGGTTATCTTTATGAGAAGGATAATACCATATCCGGGCTTAAGGCCTTTCTCTTTGCAAAAATAAGATTGGCATTAGACATTTGTTGTATTGCAACACTTGAGGAGTTAGAGGCATACAACCAGATCGAACAGTTTGCCCACTAAGGGAATGAATGTATCTAGAGAAAGGGCTATATTAGGTGGTTATCTTGTTGCTGGATTCAGTTGCACAAACCATTCACTGAAGTGCAATAATTTATTACTTATTTATTTATTCACTTATTGTGGCGCTAGCCATAATTCATTAGAAGGTTCGGAAATATTGTGGTTTAGATATAGACTTTAAATAGTTATTTATATAACTAGTGTATACTAATTTGACTGATTGTGGCACAAGTATATGTTTAACGCGTGAGCGAAAGCGAGTACCACAACGAAAAGATACACGTGTTACGTACGTTTTATGCAACTCTAGCATTAAATACGTAAAAATAGCTAATACATTTTCTGAATGTAAAACTATAAGGCATCAGATATTAGAGATATATGGGCTAAGATGGTTGCTTGCACATGTTGTTTCAATCGTTTCAACACTTAGAGAAAAATGGAAGTTAGTGATAAAACTATTGAAATATGGATTGTATTCTACTTGACATTTTGAATGAATCCAAGAGTGCTGAGAGTTTATTAACTCTAAAAAATCAAAAGATGTTTACGATACAGAATATGAAAAGTTTTGTGAAAGAAACGAAGAATGCGTTTGTTTGACTATGGTACCACATTACTGACATTTTCACATTAGAAAAAATTATGTTGTGGCGGTGATGACGTCAGTGCTATCTTGTTGCGGTGGTAATCACGTCATTCATTTTCCAACACTGGTACCCCAACGAGTGGTAATTTTGTACGATTTATGCCTCCATAATAAGCTGTTTTAATGCTAGGATTTCATAAGGTTATATTTTCAGGATTGTTCGCCTAGTTCATTCTCAGCTCGCTTATAGGCCTACTTTATCAAATAACTAATTAGCCTAAGGATACATCCTAAATATAGTTGAACATGGGTTCTTAGTTGAATGCTGCAACTATTCAAACTATTTAAACAGTAGTAGAATCACGAAAAGGAAAGAAAAATCTAAACGTCTAGGAACACAATTCTTGTGAAACCAATCCGAACATATTTGTGAACATAGTGACCAAACCCCTATTTCAAGTAATGGTAGATTCAAAGGCAGAGTGTCTCTGAAGATTTGAGACCATACATCTTTGTCCGGCAACTTGTATGGGTGGGCTGGGACTGTACCAGGCTTCTGGGACTTCCTCCTTCTCCCTCCATCATCGTCATCTAAATGTTTCCTCGCCTGCCTCCCTCCACCTTTCCTACAAAAGGCTTTCTCATAAAGGCGAGGGTAATTGGGGCGAGTAATGAATAAATGAGTGGGTAAATTGTGGGAGGGGTCACGCTGACCACTCTGTGTATCCTTGTGGGACCCTCAAGGGTTTCTCAGACACAGCACACTCCCTGAGCTAGTGCATGCATGTAAAGTACAGTCTCTTCCCTTACTACTTTCATTTTCATAAACTGTTAGACGTTTAGCTAACCAACAATTTCTCTTCTCATGATCCTCCCCTACAGAGTGCAATTTAAATGTCAATATTTCTGTATCAACTACTATTAACTTATTTTTAAGCATTTTAGATGTTCAAAGATACAAAAATTGCTGATTCTTTTAATTCACCATAAACAAATGTAATCTAAGATTCACAGAGGCAGCTATTCTGTTTCGACATCCAACAAATGTTAAAATTAAAGTTATGGAAGCGTGGGGAATCCGACCTCGTGATTCTGCTGGTCTACATATCCACTCTGGAAGAAAGGCAAATGTAAAACGTCTAGAGCCCTCTGAGGAGGCGATTCCTAACAGTTATAAATCACAAAAGGTCATATAAGAACGAATGTGCTCTGATGCACACATAGTTACTTGACGCTGTTTCCTTCAGGTGCCAGTGAGAACCTGGATACAAATGATTCAAGTCAAAACTTCATGTTGTAAAGTGAAAATAAACGTGGCACAAAAACCGCGGACCTGCCGACTGTAAGCTGCAAGCAAAGATGCTGAATTGCAGATAGCCTGCAAATCTAAACAAATAATTTGTTTAAAAAGATATCGCTTTCTTTAATAAACTGTTGTAAATAGTGCATATTACAATATTGCAGACCAACGAAGACATAGGTATTACTCATATTATGCGGATGATTTTCAGTTATAGCTGAAGATATAAATTATATGATACGAAAACTGAATGAAAAACAATAACTACATGGACTGAAAATCAATTTTAAAAAATGAGAACACTTGGTGGTCATAAATAAAACCTTAAACAATTTGGAATTAGGAAAGGAAAACAAATATGTAGGACAATGGAAGTACTTACGGGTACCTTTTGATAAAGAGGGAAATAGTAAAGATGAAATTGATTGAGAATCTACAAAATAAGGATAGTTAATTAGAGAACCAAATGGCACATGGTGGAAGAAAAATATCACAAAAAAGATTATATGTCAGTATTATTCAAAATATTTTGTTTAATGGAGCTTGGGTATGCGATGCAAGCTACCGTCAAAGGAACAAGCTAGCATACACGGAAGTGGATTGTACACGTTGTAGAAATAAGATTGGACAAGATTAGAAATGAAGATATCAGGAAGTCAATAAATTAGATAGTACAATTATAGACAAAATAAAGCGTAAAATGCCTAAACGGTTTGGACACAACAAAAGGATACGTGAAGAAAGATGCCCTAGGAAAATATTAGAAAGGATACCACAAGAAAAAGAGCGCAAGGGCCGCCAAAAAGATGCTGGAAGAGTGAAGTGAATGAAGCGATGAGAATGAGAAACCTAGAAGATACCTATGTGTCTAGTTGAACAAAAGTGCAGACTGAGAACGGAGAAACGGTGTCAACTGTAGAAATCCGTGAAATAATAATAATAATAATAATAATAATAATAATAATAATAATAATAATAATAATAATAATAATAATAATAATAATAATAATAATAATAATAATAATAATAATAATAATAATAATAATAATAATAATAATAATAATAATAATAATAATAATAATAATAATAATAATAATAATAATAATAATAATAATAATAATGATACTAATAATAATAATAATAATAATAATAATAATAATAATAATAATAATAATAATAATAATAATATTGCAGAACATATGTATATTTAGATATTCCATTTCAAAAATGTTTGATCCACTTGCGGGATCTTGATCTTGGAATACAGCGCAAGCACATGTTGCATCTATTCATTTCTTCAGTTTGTAAGTTTTTCTTGCAAAGAAGTATAACTCTCCTCTTGTTTCAGTACTTGGATTTTCTTAAAAATGAGTGCATTCTTTCCCTCTTGAGATTAAACGATGAATAACTAGAATTAATATTGAGATTTTTATTAGAAAACGTTTAACTATACACAGCTGGAACCTGCTGAGGCAAAATTTCATTACAGATACACATTTGAGGGTTTATGACACGGTCTTTAATACAATATCTTTCTAATTCCGCACAATTTGTGAATCTGAGGATCTGAGTGTCGATACATAATAAGACAAAGGGTACTGAAGACAGAACGGCTGTTCGTGGGAAACAGGCTGTGCTGCGAAACGCAAACAAAACACTGCTAGTATCCGTATGGAAAACGGCCGGGAAACTCTCGCCGGATCTCCAACAATTCCCAGAGAACAGGAATTAACTGCCCTCTCTCCGTAGCAATGTTACAATGTAGCGGGGAAACTTGGCCATGCCATGATGAATGATAATTAGCGGAAGGAAAAGGGAGAGAGAGAGAGATGCAAAACTGTTGTGTACAGTCGAGTTATTGCTCTCTGCCCCAAACACTTGCTGATAAGGTCCCGTTAACGCTCTGTATACATGCTGCAATATGCCGAATATGTTTGCTGTGTCCGGCGTGGATCTGGTATACTACTATCGGTCATGCAAATACAGCCAGCTCTCATTTTAGACTTGTGTATTACCAAGGTGTACTCAAGTCGCCTTAGCTATTACGCCTGTGCTTGTAAAATAACACACGCACGCACACATCCCACCATCTGACACCATAATACTGTCAACACACAATTTGTGTGTCTCAACATTTAAAACGTAGGAACGGTGCCTTCACTAAATACTGCATTTAATTATCCGACCAATCCAATACACGTAGCTTTCAGAAGACCATCGTCTAAAACAAATGTCTTCTTCCTCTTCACTTCATGGCATAGGCAACCATGTGCCTGTTCCGCCTTCAAAGTCCTCCAGTCATCATTTCCTGGGTTAGCTCAGCGATCTCCTTCCTTTAGGATAATAATGCATTATTTGTTTACTAAGCCTGATATCTGACATTCTTTCAACATGTTGTTTCCACTTATGTTTGAAATATTTTAACCTTTCATTTATATTACACATTTCTGTTAGACTTTCATTTATTATTAGGACTCTCTTCATACATCCCTTCACGCTTATTAAGAATTTCATTTCTGAAGTCTGTATTTTACTCTGTTGCTTTTAGATAATGTCCAAGTCGTATGCTAGTATAGGTAAAAAACCTTGTAACATTTTAATTTTATTTTTTATGCATTTTTTTTCTAAATGTGCTACTAATTGTTCCAAGCACTCTTTGAAATTTGCATATTTTATTGTTCACTCATATCCCTTATCATAAGGAAAACTGCGGAAAAACTGTACATAGTGAAGTGTATATAGTGCAGTGTGTGTAAATATGTATATATGAGCGTGTGTGTGTGTGTGTGCACGTGTGTGCGTGTGATGGGACATATGTGTGGTATGCCCAGGAGTGAGTGTGTGTATATATCCGTGTATATAAATTAAAAAAAAAAAAACTATCAAAAACTGACAAAAAAACTGAGAATACGCCCAAAAACTGTTCTTGGTGGGCTAAGGCTGCCCACTGTATGGGTTTTTTAAAAGATAAAGCAAACCCGAATTCGCATGTAAATACTGTAAAAATTATAATTAATGTTAATTTTGGCCTGTAAGCCGGGCCCCTCTGTACCGGCACCAGGCAAATGCTTTCTTTAATAAAATAAGTTGAAGTTGAAGTTGGCTCACCTGTTCTACACAACAGTTGTTTACAACTATTTTTGTTCCAGTCATTTTCTCCCTATGAATACTATTACCTTTGTTCTATATATAAAAGAAATTGTCATACTATATTGCACACAAAGTTCATTAAGTTTATAAACAGATATAAACAGATTTTGTAAGTGATAAAATACAGCCTTGTTTGACACCCTGACTAATAACAATTTTATGCGGAAATGTTACCCCTACTCCTCATATTTATGTTTGTTTGAAAGTAAAAGCACTGCATTTTTCATATAAGTTGTTGTAGGCATCCGACATTTGCCACATTTTACATCGGTTTACTAAATCAAAGGCCTTATCAAAATCAATAAACGCTATATGCATAGAAAACAAATGAAATATGTACATTAAGAAACCAGTTCCTACAACAAAATGTAGTAGGTACATAAAATAATGAGCTCCATCCCTGAAATAATGGACCCCAGTCTATTTTAAACGCAGGTTTCTAATTCAGAGCAAATTATGAACAGAGTGAATGTCGAAATGTCAAAGAGGGATAACTGAACGAAGCTGAAACAATATGTTTATGACAATCATTACCCAAAAGTAGGACTACAGGTGATATAACTCAAAAGGGAAATTAAGGACAAAGACGATAGCGGAAATGATAAATAATGCATTAATGTATCTTGAAACCATTGGTACACGTCTGTTTGTGTTTCTACATATGGGATTTCCTCAATTAAAACTTGCACTTATTCCAACACAAATCTGACAAAAGTTACACGAAAACTAGGGATCATTTCCCGTATTCTCTTACATCTCACAGGGTTTGAAAAATTAAAAAAGGAAAAATTCAATATTTTACTTAAGCACACTGCATTTAAATCAGACTGAGTTTCGATATAATCTTAAATTCTATAACGCTGCTTTGTTCACCACCAATACCACATGCGGGACCCTGGGATTGGTCATAGACAAACGGTCTAACCGCTCAGCTACGGTGCCCTTAAATAAATGTTAAACTATTAAAACAGGTACCCCATAATATATCTCATGGGTCCCTTTCTTCTACTAATATGTATATTTAGTTTATTATTACACTGACTGCCGTGCATATATTCTGCGGAAAATGCTGTAAACCATTTCTCCCTTAATTCGAATGAATTTAGTCACAATTGAATTTTAGTGTGAGGTTGCCAAATCTCTCTTACAAACTAAACTTTGCATGACATTCTAACATTAAACGTATGTGCGACGGTTAGTGACAATTTATATCCATTTGTCAAGAAGCTAGCTGGCTCCAAATATTTAGCACAAATTAGGTTTTTTTTTTTTTTTTTTTTTTTTTTTTTCCCCGGCGAAACGTTTCTTTATTGACAATACTAGTAATGCAAATATTTGTGACACTTATCATGTAGAATCCCCTGATAACATATAGCCGAAGCAGCACTCTCCACGCGTATAGGTACATAAAGATATGGGTACTGATGTTTCCTTTAGGTAATATTATATGGCAACGAGGTACCAATGGTTTGTGCCACAAAAAATCTTCCGCAGCTTTCAATAACTGGATTTTGCAGCTACACTTAATACATTTAAATTCTGTGTTTATTCTCTATAATTTAAATATTTTAAATATTTACGCTTATTGTATTCCGTGATATTTGCAAACTCTCTCGCCGCGTGTAAAATCACTTCTTCAGAAAGCGGATGTTATTATTGAGTATGCTGCAGGCGAACACGGATTCGCTACAATTACAAGCGAGCTTCACTACCGGTCAGCGTTTATTATTTTTAAACCTCCTTTTTCGCTGCATTTGTTATTATTAATCGCTTAATTCCAGAAAGCGCTTTCGTTTTTGCCAGCTCAGAAAATTAAATTCAGCAGGATATTAGCTAATTGGTAGCTATGGTACAGCTATCAAGAAACATCTGGTTTTCAGTTGGGCAAATTTAATATTAACACGAAGTTGGCAATAGTGTGAAGACATTTAATCCAACGGGGTGCAAAAGTCTGCTTCCAACAATCAGCCCTCTCGTGTATACACGCGCTCTCGTAAACAGGGCTATTTTTATTTGCTTTTTCCTCTCTCTTCCTTTCCCATCACTCTAACGCTCACAAACAAAACACACACGCCGGCGCTAAACGGAAAAGCAACGCCCCCTAAAAGTGTGGACAACAGTACCAGCTAAACCAATTAGGACATTATTTAGGTTCGCAATAGCCTGCTGTCCTGCCACTCACCCCCTCTCGTCGGCAAAAACAACACATCAGTTCTCTACTATCCTGCCCGCAAAAAAAGGCTTACATTCTTTTTATTCTCCATCCCCCTACCAAAAATGTACTAATTTCAATCAGATATGCATTGATTGCTGAGCGTTGCAATCGATATTTAGTTTAATTACCGATCAAGCCACTGCCGTAATGTATCGAGTTCTGTTAAATTGTTCTTATATACCATTGCCCAAAAGGGCCAAACATTTCCTCCATGACTAGTATTAACAAGAGTTGCCCCGCTTTATAAATGAGCCGGCACTTGTTTCTGTTTCACAAATTAGCCGGCAGGTGGCGAGTGGAGTGCCGTTGCTGACATCTGATGGGGAATATATGAACCAGTGTCCAGACATCTCTTATCCATTACCTTCGTTAGTAAACTGCAATGCTGCAGTATATCTATATACACGATTCGGGCTGTAAGAGCCATTAGCCTCGCACAGTCAGTACTATGGCGTCCTACCACTAATGTACCTCATGCAAAATCATTAATATTGCATTATCTAGACATTAAGCTATGAAACAAACAGGAAAAGATTCAGTCAAACGCATTACACCGCGTTCTCTTTTCCTTCCACCACCACAACGTAATGCATGACGGGCCAAAGAGCAAGCTATCTTTGATGGCAAATGTTTAACAGTCCATTATCAACGTTCGTCGATCAAACGGGGAAAGATGAAAAAGAATCGCTGCACTCTTTTCACTGACACCAGAGTGTTACATAAACTTATTAGTTTATACAAGAATACTCCGTAGTTGGGTAATGTACAGGGTGATTAAAAATACGTTTACAATCTTCGGGCATGGATTCCTTGCATCAAAAGAAGAAACAAAGTTCATATTGTCACTAGAAACACAGAAATTTAGAGGGTATCGAGATCGTAACCATATTTCTCCAAAAAAATTTAGAGAAACCGGCGCCTCCACCAATAATGTCACAACCTACCCGGTGACTCTAACACTGATGTCACAACTTGGTTGTAACTGGGGGACATAGCTTTATAATCAGATGGTAGAGCAGAAAGACACTGTTTGGCTTGAAACATATTTATCTTGTATTAGTATTGAAACAACAGTAAAGCAGTGTTGGTTTACAATTTAGGGTTGAATAGGCTTACCCGTTACGGACGATGTCAAGTTGTGTTGATGAAGTCGGCAGGACCAGTCAACATAGTTGACCTGTCGGGTGGCTACCGCCACCCAAGCGGCGTGGAGCACAGCACACAGCAGTTCCTGGACAAGACTCCCGCGAGCGAGCTCTCAGAGCCCGGTTATAACGCGTCCTGTCCTCTATGGGGGTCTTGCAATTGTAGTCGCGGCTTTTACCATATTTGGTATGCCAACGCCCTGGTGAACGGGATGTTCTAGAAAATTCTTAAGACACGTGACATCGCATGATGAAACCATTCCAGCCGTTACTATGCGGAAGGGTGACATCATAGAAAAGTCCATAGGGACTACCATAGGAAGTGGTGAACCACCCATGTCCGGTCACATATATCTTAAGACATGTTTAACAAGTTAAAGGAATTGTAAAATGTGATTTATCACAAATTTAGAAGCTTAATAAAATGTTATAACTTAATATAAAATAGGTACTTCTCAATCACATACGTGACATATCCCGCAACGTTTAGAAAGGCGACGCCTGGCGCCGGCTAAAAACAACAAGAATGTAACATAAAGTGATACTCCTATATAATGAAAAGGGAGGGACCAAACACTGCAAACTAGCCTAATTACAAATATTATTGTATGTATTCATAGGCAACCAAGCATACTTGCGAGGTGCGAAATCAAAGAACATGTATAAAACGGAAGTATTTCCTTGTATACACAGAAATAAAACAAAACCAAAAAGTGTAGCACCTGCAAAATAAAAGAGTAAGAGGGATTTACAGGGGGGAGGAGTGGATAAAACTAACAGGGAAGGAAAACAGAAGTTACATCGTTGATTCCACGTTGAAGGAGGTCAAAGTCCTTGTAAACACGCTGTACCAGCAGTATGGAAACTGTTTCGAGTTTTGGGACACCTTTAGAACACACTGTAGATTGCAATGCAGGTCTATACCGCTGAACGCAGACCATGAGGATAATCATTAGTACATAGTCCGCTATTCAGTCACGATAAGTACACTTATTTCCTGCGCCTTCTCACTATGTCCAGAGAATGTGGTCCTTGCAGGAAATCCGGCGTTACACCTAGAGATTTTTAAGAATAGTTTACAGGCTTGTAAATACATGCTCAACACTCCAAGTTCAATATTCCACTTGGGAAACGCAGTGTTACAGTTCATTCAAGAGGAAGCGTAGACGACTAAGTGTGTGCGTGTTGGTGAGGTGTCTCCAAAGTCCTTATTGCAGAGTGGTGTGTCTCAGACGTGTAGGCGTAGGCCGTGCGTGTGACAAAAGAACACAAAAATACAAAGGAATTAGGAAGATATACAATAAAAGGGGACACAATATTTATGTAGAATATAGGAAGGCAGAGGGAATCAAAGAATATAATGTGCGAAAGGAGGGAGAACGAAAAAGAATAAGTGGGAGTATAATACGGGAAGGAAAAGGTACGTAAAGCAATATGGAAGGAGAGGGGAAAAAAAAGAGGGAAAGGTTTTATAGTAAAGGTGCTACAACTGAGCCTAATAAAACAATGACAATATAATGTACGTAATGAGTTAAGCTATGACATACATTAAGTGAAACATCTAGGTAATAAAATCGAACAATAAAACCAAAATAAAATTCCATATCAAAATTGATACTTGTTGTTTGCATATTAAAAGGTATTTAATGTGAGAGAGAAAAAAAAAATTCAGTGAAGAAAAATAAGTCACATAGGGAAGGCTTCAAACCAATCTGCTCATTACTGGTATACTTTGCAGTTTACACAGATGTTTCACCGAAATTACAAAATATTACATAATGAAAAATCAACATGAATAAGATAGATTATGTTGCACAAGAATATAGTGAACTAAATTACAATTGAAACTTTCAGTTTTGTTATAAAATGGAGCTTTTTCTTGTTAACATAATACTGTTATAATCAAAATTAAACAAGGCAATTAAGAATTCTATTCCATCATTATAAGAATGTAACTAATAAGTTTAAAACAACTACATAGCTGGAGTAAATAAGAATTTTACCAGTAATAGGAATACAGTGATGTAATCTTCTAGGATATCCAAGTGACCATAATGTAAAACAAAAATACCAAGGAGAACTTGTATGCGACGGAAGAGGAAAAAACATGGCCCAATGATAGCATAAATATCTAAAAATGAAAGCATACCGCTAAACTTAAAGGTATCGTCTTTCGCCAATAAATAGCCTGCGCAGTTCTAGTTGGCTATATGGTCAAAGAAACGTCCCTCCAAGTCAGTCAAATAATGCTTGTATGGGCATTGTAACATTCCCTATTTGTTATATTTATTCAGAATGAATTATGGGAGATTCGTGCATCATAGCACTCGCTCCTGTGATATCTAAAATATCTCAAATTTAGAGAAGGTCTTATCGACGAACTAATAGTGAATTATGGCATCCTTAAGATTACAGACTGAATCCCCAAGGAAACTACATAATTTATCAGAACAGATTGAACAATTTAACGAGCTTTCTAAAATACATTATGCAATGTGGTATCAAGTATAAATGAGTTACAAAGGTAAGGGGAAGCTCGTAATAACTCATCATAAGCAGCAACAGGGCTAGGAATACATGTTTGAGCTGAGTTCATCTAAAAGGTCACAATACTAGCATATGACAAATTCATTGGCTGTCATCACATTTAATGATTCTTTAAGGAATATTAAAATATAATAGAAGTTGTCAGAGTCCATATAATACATATTATAACAGATGCGGTACTCTTCCGCAAATTCACATATTAATATCTCTCAACAATATCCATGGGAGCGACCCACTTATTAACTACATAAAACAAAATTCATCGGCCTCTGTGCACAGGAAAAATTAACTCTCAATAGTTCCTTGAACTATAATCTCTCAAAATTACCATTTGGTGGGGCCTCGCGGCTTACCCGCCAAGATGAAATAATCTTTGTATTTCATCAGTTATCTCTCAGGATCTTAGTCTGTCAGAACCTCGCGGTTTACCTGCCAAATATAAGAACCATTTTGTTACATCACTTCATTATATTCAATAATAACCACATTTCATGGAATCTTGCGATATATCCATGAAAGAACGCAATACTTCCCTAAATATCGCGTCAACAACTCCATTCCTCGGGGGCCCTGCGGCACTCCCGCTGAAAAAGTTGTACCTCATAAATCTGATAATCATAAAACAACAAATAAAAAAGTCCTCTGACATCCCCTATGTACTAACAATATAATCACAATATTCATATCTCTCTTTACAAAACAAGAAAAAAAGTAAATATGACCCTAGTTGATGACACCTAATTTATTTTGATTACAAAATCAGTAAAGGGTGGCTAAACCACAACCAGACAAATACCACAGACTCAGCTGTTGCGTTTTAGTGACTGCTTATGTAATTATGAAAAACAAAACAAAAAAATGATAGTACCTATTGAAATAAAATGAAGGCTGTATCGTCGCGAAGGTGCGGAGCACTTCCAACAGGTAGCTCTTGACGGCATAATCAATTGTTTCCTTGTTAACAGTTGAACAATATCTCTGCAAACATAGCTCAAGGAAAACACAATGAGATTTCATGAAACAAAAAAATTAAACACAGACTTGCAATACTGTGTTTCAGTCGTTCAGTATTTTCTCTGATTTCATTAAGAATCAACACTAACACATGGCAGAAAGATAATCGTGTAAATGTTTGTAAGTGTGAAAAAATTAAGTGATTTTATAGCAAAATATATACAAAGTAATACAATTATTAAATAATGTACTCATCAGGGAAGAAATGTAGTATAGCGATTGTATTTCAAAGTGCTCTACTTCCATTAATGAATACCCAGAAAATAATTATCGTATGCACCTACTACTAGCAAACATGAGAGTTCAAACTGTAATATTAATGTG
Organism: Tenodera sinensis; assembly: GCA_030765045.1. Classification (NCBI taxonomy): domain Eukaryota; kingdom Metazoa; phylum Arthropoda; class Insecta; order Mantodea; family Mantidae; genus Tenodera; species Tenodera sinensis. The sequence goes on along the minus strand of CM060961.1, from coordinate 88,637,992 downwards.
AAGTACCATAATAACTAACATGAATGGGGAATAAGAAAATTGTGTAAACAGTTACTCTGACTGTATAACTATGAAAGCAATATTGCCAATGAAGGACACAGCGTCTATTAGAATTGCGAAGAAATAGTAACATAACTAATTCGCTATACCAAAATAATTATTAATGTGAAAACAGAAAAACGTGCGTAAATATGCATCTGCAGTTATAAGGAAAAAAGGGAACATACAGTAAATACCATGACAGTAGGAAGATGTATATATAAAGATTTTAAGGAAGTGATCTGTGACTGGTTGAGTATTGGTTACCGTAAAATTGTATTTCGGTTAACAAGAAACTAAGTGCACAAGCAACCAGGAATAATACAAACGCATTAGTATTCAATGTGTGCCAGGATATACGCAATGCTGTGAAAACGTAGGGAAAAAAAACACATGTTCGAGGTAAGTTGAGTTTTTGAGAAGGTGAAATACAACGTAAAGTTGTCAAAAGTAAAACATAGCAAATTAAAATATTTTAAGTATCAGCAAATTAGTGATGGTATCAAAAATACGATCTACGCAATTACCTTGGTAATCAAAACATGAAAAGTTTGTGTATTTTGGATCAGTCATATAATAGAAAGAAGTTACTTTCAAATTGTCTAAGGGGGGTAAATTATACACGTACCAAGTTTTGAACCTTTGACATCAAAACATCACAATAAAAACCTCAATGTTACCTTATATTAGTACAAATATCGCTTTAATATCAAATGTTTATTACGTAAGTGCAGAAGAAAATAGTACCAAATGAATGTTTTGTCATAGACGGATTTGAAAAATAAGTAATACCTTTTAATGTCACGCTATCATATTATCGCGTATGGAAGTGTTTTACGGAAATAGTGGAGGAAGACGACTCACTGAAATAACTACTCTATCACGCTTATCTTTTGTACTTGACCTTGCAGGAATCTGCATTCGCATACTTCCGGAAGGTACACAGCCGGAATGAGATAATATTGTAGTCGAGTTATACAGATTGTGTTTAGAATACAAGGTTTATGTAAGGAAGGAATTAAATGTTCTGTTGTAAATGCACTTTTTTTTTTCTTTTTAATCCAAGGTAGGATTTAATCATTTATTTTCTGTAAATCTATTATTTTAGAAAGAAACAGATGCAGGTTAATTTTGACTCAATGCTGTTTCGCGTAGTCAATTCTTGTGTAAATGCATCGCGTTCACACATAATCTTCAAAAAAAGGTAAATAGAAAAATCAGAATTACTAATATGGAAATAAACAGATGTGTAACATAATTCTAATGATTCCACATTTATCTGACAATTTAATATTTATTGTGCTACACACTTTCAAATTGAAATCGAATATTGATGCATATAACTCTCGTCAGCTTATTGACTTTAACTTTCAAAATTTGTAACTCCAAAACAAATTTCACTTAAATCTCAAAATTGTGTGACAGATTACCGCAGTCTATTAGAAATCTATCTAAGAAAAATCCTAATGGAACGTTAAAATAAAATTATCTCAGTTCACTATCAATAAACTGAATAAATATTTTGCTATTTTATATAGTACTATGTAATTATTATTATTGTTAGTGAAACCATCATACTCTTATAGTACGCCAATAACTTAAACAATGTAATGTAACGTGTAATATTTAAGCTTTTAAACATTTGTTTGCATAACTTTCATCGCTATTGTATTTTCACTTTATCTGAATAAATTCGTCATAAGCGGGAGTAGAAAAACAGACGAACTTCGAAAATAGTTTTAGAAATAGTTGTAACTCATGAAACGTGCCAGTAGAACACGTGAGGTTATTAGCTGTCAGTAATACACTCTAAAAGTAAATGAAAGGAGTAGTGAACATTAGGTATCAAGAGTAGTATTAATGTAGTTAATTTGCATGATATTTCGGTATTATCCATGTGTTCAAATTTATATGTGTAGGTTCTAAGTGCAGAGGTGTGTACACATTAGGCGACAATAATTTATCTACTTTGGAAGAAAAATCATTCCTATTATCCTAAACTAAAAATAAATGCAGTTATTTATCTCCTTATAAATGGAAAGCAAAGAAAACAATATTTCTTCTTCTTCGAGATTTGGTTCTTTTTATGCTAATAAGAGTATTTAAAATTAAGCACACTGATGTTTTTTTTTTTTCAAAGAAAAGTGATAATGATAGCAATCGTAAAATACTTTTTAGTGATGTAACCTGTATTTGATACACAAAAGCCTAGTAATTGATATATGAACTTGCTCGTAGTTTAAAATTATTAGATTAAATAGGAACCGACAAGTGATGTAATTACAATATAATTAAACTGAAACCTATTAAACGATTAAGTTATGAGAAAATATTCCTACGACAAACAAAATTAATATATCTAATTGATAATTACAAAGGGGAAAAAGTATTGTTCACGTTACAACAGAAAGGTCTGGTGAATTCTGTAGAGAAGTATTGTTTTCACTTATTTTTAATCCACGATGAATAACACAGAAACAGACAGATCAAAAGCCAAATTTCTATAAAAATCAATACTTGTTACCAGTGATAACAAAGAAAGCATCGTTACACGCCAAATATTTGATGAGAGGATGCTTAGTGAAATCTCGTCTGTGTTTGGTTGTCGTTCGTCCACCAATTATTTAATGAAAACTGCACAAGCATATCAGTTTCATAACTTTAACACATTTTCATTCTTAGTAGGTTCATATCTCTGAGCTAAAAGTATTTGTGAAACTTTATTTACTAAGCACTTATGCTACTGCAAAAACATTAGAGCACAAGTTTGATCGCTATGTATATAAATATTTCCTGAACAGAGCATAGTAACCTCAAAAAGTATAATTGAAATGAATTGGAAGTTCAAGACATTAAAATGTTGGATAAACAAACCCAGATTTACAAAAGTGTTAGGGCGAAATAAAGTAATAAGTTGAGTATCTCAACAATATGCAAACAACTTAATTAGTATAATCTCTCAAGCCAACAGTGATTACCCGTGTTTAGGGAATAACATTAGTTTTTGTATTTTTTTTTGTATTATTTTATTTTTCTTGTTTCTTTTCCTATCTTTTCTTTTCTAACACAGTTTCAAGGAAGAAATTATAACTTACCTTATCAATGTAATTATCGCCATACTAACGGGACTATCGCTCCTAATTTAGAACAGGTGATGTGTATGTCCAGAAATAAACCAATCCTAAAATAAATGTGCGGCATATTCGTGTCAAGAGGGGGAAGGGTGGGCGGGGAATATTAACATTCTGATTGAATATTACATCACATATGTAAGAACTTCAGACTTCTAGATTATAATAAACCCTTAAATAACCCATGAATTGAGCCAGCAATATTAAGGAAACGATACAGGCAAAAATCGTTTTATTGCTGATGATTTGAAATAAAATGTGGATGCCTCTGTTTAGGTGGTCTTAACATTGAAAACAGGAGATACAAATTTAGAAAAGGAAGACAATCGGGTCACACATGTCAATATTTTACAAAGCACACATTAAAACATATAATAAGTCTGATGTTAATAATGAAGAGACTTGGAACGGAAACCATATCTCTAAAAAGTATCAGAGATGCCGTGCCTCCGCCATATGACAAAGGAAAACTACACAAATTCAACAGGTACATGACCGAAACCGTGCTTCTCAAAACATTTAGGAAAACCAACGTCTTCAACATATGACAAGAGAAATACCAAAATTTAGAGGCTACCGAGATTGAAACCATACTTCTCGCGAAAAATTAGCGAAGCCGGCGGCTCCACCAATATATGTCATAGAAACACAGAAATTTAGAGGGTATCGAGATCGTAACCATATTTCTCCAAAAAAATTTAGAGAAACCGGCGCCTCCACCAATAATGTCACTAGAAACACAGAAATTTAGAGGGTATCGAGATCGTAACCATATTTCTCCAAAAAAATTTAGAGAAACCGGCGCCTCCACCAATAATGTCACAACCTACCCGGTGACTCTAACACTGATGTCACAACTTGGTTGTAACTGGGGGACATAGCTTTATAATCAGATGGTAGAGCAGAAAGACACTGTTTGGCTTGAAACATATTTATCTTGTATTAGTATTGAAACAACAGTAAAGCAGTGTTGGTTTACAATTTAGGGTTGAATAGGCTTACCCGTTACGGACGATGTCAAGTTGTGTTGATGAAGTCGGCAGGACCAGTCAACATAGTTGACCTGTCGGGTGGCTACCGCCACCCAAGCGGCGTGGAGCACAGCACACAGCAGTTCCTGGACAAGACTCCCGCGAGCGAGCTCTCAGAGCCCGGTTATAACGCGTCCTGTCCTCTATGGGGGTCTTGCAATTGTAGTCGCGGCTTTTACCATATTTGGTATGCCAACGCCCTGGTGAACGGGATGTTCTAGAAAATTCTTAAGACACGTGACATCGCATGATGAAACCATTCCAGCCGTTACTATGCGGAAGGGTGACATCATAGAAAAGTCCATAGGGACTACCATAGGAAGTGGTGAACCACCCATGTCCGGTCACATATATCTTAAGACATGTTTAACAAGTTAAAGGAATTGTAAAATGTGATTTATCACAAATTTAGAAGCTTAATAAAATGTTATAACTTAATATAAAATAGGTACTTCTCAATCACATACGTGACAATATGAGTATATGTCCCATATCTTTTGGTTTCTCGTTATTAGTGACCGTTTATGTTCAACGGTTTTCCAGGTCCAATCTCACAAGCTCATTTATACACTCATTCATAGAAGGCTTTGACCTATTTGACTCATTGTGGCGAAGTGTTGCCATAGAGACTTCTTTACAGTTGCCATTAGTCTGTCTTCAATGTGTTTCATTCAACCATGACAGAATACTCATTTGGTAAGCAGGCAGACATTATTCTTATGTATGGCTGTGCGAATAGCAATAGACGGAGGTTAAACGGCTGTATATGATGGCGTTTCCGAAGCGACAATAGCCGAGTCATGCAACCTTTGCTGCTATTTATTATCGCATTGCTGAATCAGAAACTTTTGATCAGGGAAGACGAAAGTTGCTCGTACGCCGGATCAAGAAGAACAAATTGGACAGTGTGTTGAAGACGACCTAGGTATTAGTACAGGTCAATTGGTTGTGGCATTGATAGTTCTCAAGGTGCAGCATAGAACAATGTGTTCCACCTGAGTTGCTCACCAGTGTGTAAGGGTGTACTCGCCACCTTGCGTGATTATACCTGCACCACGCAGCACAGCTCTGCTCTGGGGTAAGCTGCCGTCACGGCGCGGTGGGGTGCTGGTGGAGACCTGCGACGGGGAATGACTGAGGTTGTCATGACCTTTGTCCGGTGACGTGTTCGCTATCATCCTGCGCCGCCCTGCCTCTACAGCCGTGCTCTGCATAACTCTGCTGCGAACTGGCGTGTACTCATGCTCAAACTCGCGGATTTGGAATAGTCTGGATAGAGGATACTCTATCTCGTGTAATGTCTGTCTGCTCACCCTGTTATGGTTGAAGGAAACACATCCAGTTAACTCACTACTGAGACATACACAGTTGAAACGCTGAAGACAGACTAATGGCAACTATAAAGAAGTTTCCACAGCAACACTCCCGTGCTATGTAGGACACAGTGAGTCAAAGGATCAAAGCCTTAGCTATCCATGACCGAAGTTTCTAAATGTAATTTTGAATCACTCTGTATCAATTTCCAGTTATAAATTGCGTTATTCGAATTAAACACACATTAGATTCTACGCGTACGATATAGGCAGACACACGGTTCATCAAATAGTAACATAAGCATCTCAGTATTTTTGTTGTTTGCTTTCAGTTTGAAAGTAAACAAATTTCAACATTTCTGAAACAACACATACACGGTGTTAGGAACCTAAGTACAGAAACTTTTATTGCTAACTGAAGGCGGTGTACTAAACAATATTACATCAATTATTGCATCATTTGTGAACTTATAATTTTACTTATTAAGAGTTATCGTTTTCAGGTTGGATAGTACATACAAGTAGGCGTGCAACAGAAGGCATGACGCAGAGTGCGCCAGTCTCGCGATAAAGAAGGATCTACCAGAACCGAGTTCCAATGTTTCTGCCAGGCCAATGACCTCACAATACCTAAACCAGTAGGTAACTCATTGAGGACTGAAACAATGGATGGTCTCTGTGACAGATGTTGTCTTCCAAGGGTGTGACATGAAGATTTTCTAGAAAATCCTTCCTCCTTCAACAATCTTTATATGAAAATTAATTAGTTTTATTTTGTCGAAAGTAAACGTTTTCTTAAACTAAGATAAGTTACATTAATGAATATGTCAAACTTTCTTGGGATAGTGTGTGAAGTTATCTTCGTTTAAATGAATGTTGTAGATATAATTGCTAAACCATAAAACCACTACACTTACTATACAAAAAATGTAGACATTACTAAGCGTAAAGGTTTAACCAAATCTATGTTTATTATTCATTAACCATTCCCGAAATATTATTCGATGCTGGTTTGAATTTTTCAACAGTGTAAATATTAAGTTGCCCTTCTAGAATTTCGCCAACAGTATTTTAACAAATTGTATCCATATCATTTAGCTTCATGCATCCCCCTTGTGTGTATAACAAAATTTGGAATGCAACCATTTAGGGGATAAAGCCAAGTGAATGTACATATAAAATTTCATCATTTTTTACATACAATTGAAATAAAAATATTAATCCCTTCACCCTTTTTCCAAAAATGAGGTTATGTATAAATAAATCTATGAGTAAACAAATAATTACTTGTAATTTATTTTTATGATAAAAATCAGAAGTTTATAACCAAAGCAGATGCTTTACTAGTTTTTGTTACAGTATGGCAAAATATTACCTTCATTACCTGTCACAAACCCAAAAGGATCGAACGGGGAAGAAACTGTGGAGGATATATTGCTAACACTTTCTCCAGATTTAATTATTTTTATTTTCCGTTTCCCTTAATGAGATATGTGTTGCATAGGATACTAAACTTACATATTCCTATTTCACTGCAAATGACCTTAGCAGAAATACAGGGTGAAAGGTTGTAGTGCTTCGACCATACGTTAACCAGGGATCCAACATGATCAGTGTAAGAAATATATCCAATACAATTATTGTCAATAAAGAGTCGTTTCGCCGTAAAATACATATTTTTGTCAAATAATTGGAGCCATCTAGTCCCTTGACGAATGGTTATAAATGGTTTATTACGTCACTAACCTCGCACAAGAAACAATCTAATACATTTTACCTTAATTTGTATGAATTTACTCACAATTTAATGCTAAAATGTCATGCAAAGTTTAATTTTTAAGAGAGATTTGGCAACGTCACGTTAACATTAAATTGTGGCTACATTAATTAAAATTAAGGTAGAAATGCATTACAGCATTGTTCACACAATGTTTGCATGACAGTGAATTAATAAACCATTTTTATTTATTCGTCAAGAAGCTACATGACTCCAAAAACTTCACACAATTTTTTTTCAGCGAAACGTTCTTTATTGACAATGATTGTATTGGACATATTTGTTACTCTCATCATGAAGAATTCCTGGTTAATGTATGTATGAAGTAGTAACTTCCACTCTGTATTTCTGTTAAGGTTATTTGCAGTGAAATAGGAATATGTATAAGATAAAGGGTTGCTGAAAGTATTACATGATTGCGTGTGTGTGTGTGCCTGTAAAGCTGTATGTGTGAAAGAGAGTGACCATCTCAAATGTGGAAAGTCAAATAAATAGGCCACATTTATGGATACATATCCCATTAAAGAACGTGTATTGACCTTAGTCAAGCGGGCAGTAAATTAGTTGCCTTGTATTTGCCAGCCTCTACAAAGCTTAGCGTGATCCTGCAATGACACGCCTACACAAATACATGGTTCATTTAGGTAAGTAAATCCCTTATAAAATATCCATTTATATGTAGTTCTAGGCATGTAGTGTAGCAAATATGAAATGCTGTCTTATTTTGAGAATTGGAAAGAGAGCCCGAAGTTCATAAAAGTACAGAATAACAATATATTTTAGACAAAAGACACATCAGTTTAATTTTGGGTTAAGCAAAAGAAATAGTCTGATGTGTTGCACTCAAAAGACTTTCTCCACTCTTGTACTGACTATTCTTACAAACTTTTATGTCTTTATCTTCTTCATGTTAGTTGATACAATTTTTTTCAGAAACTATCCTATTGCATATTTTCTTGTAGGTGCAAGGCAAATATGGGAATACAGTAGGCTTTGAGTGATAGTCAAATACATGTTTTGAAACTGAAATTTCCTTCTCTTTGCACGGCCAAGCGATAAAAAAGTAAATAACTACCTTCCATTTGAGACAAATTTAAGTGCTGCAAAACTCACATAAATAACAAGGAATATCTCATGGTTCACAAAAATGTATTTGGTCTTGTTGACTTTTTTAAGAAATTAAAAATTATGCCGACGTTTCGCCGCAAACTATGTTGGTTTCTTCAATGGACGACTGACTCGAAATTTTGGGTCGTACTTCCTCTACGAGAAAATAAAAATCTCATTTAAGCTCCACCGGTTTGACGCGGAGCAACCCCGGTGTGAAAGGTCATCATATGAGAAAGCTAATGGAGGTTGTACCCAGATTGCTGGTAATGTACATTATATATAATTGCCTGCTGTGGCAGATTTTTACCCCTGGTCTGGAAAATGCGTGAATCATAAACTACACTTCATGAATATGCATCACAAAATTTCTGTAGCAGATCGCAGCCGTTTTATAATCTTAAAATTATAATTTCATTATTTTCTCAATTACGCATCATTAAAAGTGCATCTCGCCGTCAGTGAAGTTCAACATGTACGAGTAATATCAGATAAAGGACGAGTTTTAACTCTTTTTAAAATGTGAAAGTTTCAGATAGTTCTATGTAATGAGCCCCCTGCTAAGCAAACGTTTGAGGGGTGTTCTGCTCGCTGAGGGAACAGTAGCACACGGCACCTCACAATGGTGTCATAAACAGCCCTACTCTCTACATTAAATGCATCGCGCAATGTTAGTATCGAAGCATAGGAAGCACAAGAACGCATGTTTTCTAACAGTCCTAAAAGTGTTGTTGGTATTGTGACGCTGCTCGCGGCGCACAACAAAGGACGGTCGGGGCCAAGGCGCGGCCGGTATCAAAGACGCTCAAGGTCAAGCTTCTCCACACCATTCACATCATCACAAACCTTGACAACAGTAAGTCCTATACGTCAAAGGGGTTTTCGAGATTATTCGAGAAGAGTGCGGCGGCAGGCGCATTTGTAGAATTTCAAGAAAAGTTAGGTCATCCTCGCTATATA